>VDFB02383603.1:0-70581 GCA_007258455.2 Sequoia sempervirens | reverse complement strand
TCACCACATTTCTACTGGACCCACCAAAGCTCTATTGAACATCCAAAATATTGAGAGGGGGGTGAATTAGTATGAACCATAAAACCTTTCTAATAGAATCCATCTAACCATTATCACAATTTTGACTGAATCAGCAAGAGAGAACATAGAAACAAATCAATGCAATCAACACACATGAACACTAGAATTTTTACATGGAAAACCCAAAAAGGGAAAAACCACGATGAGGGTTAACTCATAATATATTATATTCAAATACAAGATATTACAGGGCTCACTACTAGGACTCATTCTCCTTGAAAGGATCACATCCTAAATACAAAAGATGGATAACCGCCAAGATACAAAAATAGTGGCTCACTGCCAAAAGTATGAACTGATAGAATACACCTTCAATGTGCAGGGTTCAGTTCCAATGAAGCTCAAAAAATGAAGTACTACCTCACACAATAGTCACTCAATAAATCTATTCTGATCCTCAGCTAATAAAGCTTTTAGGCTTGAATCTTCATATACCCCTTAATCCTCTTCGCACTTTTCTTCCACTTACTCACATACACACTCTCTCTCTACTTTCCTCTCTTCAAAGAATCTTATATATACAAGTATATATTATTCATCAATTAGGTTGGCCTAATTAGATGAAAGAAAAATAATCAAAACACTCTTTTCAACACTATATATGATTTAAAACATTTCATCCATGTAGTGCATTATATGAATTCGGCTAACATCCATAAAGCATAACTAGTCTCCTTAGTGTATTGCATACATTAGGTCAGCCAAGACTAGAACTTCATTCATAGAACCTCCAAACCAACATACAATCCTCAAAGAAAACACCTTCTGGATCTAAGATCACATCAATTTCTCATCATACTGCCATCATAGAGACTACCATTAAAACTGCAGCATTAGAATGTTCTCCTTAAGAAAATGTGGAGTCTCCCACACTGATATGTTGAGTAGGGAACAATAGTAAAATACACAGTTGAACTCTATCAATGATAAATTTCTGCTCAAAACCCAAAAATTCTCAATATATAGGATATAGCTATTTGAATGAGACATGATAACATGGTTAAGATATTAGAGTCATATCTTTTCTTGCGGTGAATTCTGGACCCAAATACCAATGCACTGGTTCACCACAAAAGAACACTACCAGTAGAGAACAACTTCCGATAAACTAAGTAAACTTCCCATATAGTTACCACCATGTTGACATCAATGAAAAAATAGGAACAACCAACATAAACCACCTACACTTCATGCTCATGTTGCAAGGATCCATAATTCTAACAAGCTTTGTCCTCCATCTGATCATAACACCATTTGATCTCCACCATTCCCTGCAAGGTATAGACGAGGCCCCACCACAAGTACCACAAACTAGTGGGCACCACTAGATCTTTTTTATTGCCACTTTTGATCATAGACCATCTCACATCACTATTTTTCTTTGGGAATCAACATTTATTTCCACAATGTGAAGCACCTTAGCGATCACCGTTAGATCTTATCCTTATGATCTCCACTATTGATCAAGCTATCATTGCCATGTCAAAGAGACTTAAATCATGATTGGAACCTCCACCTTAATCCCATCCTTTGGGCTTACCAAACATTCATTCACACCCCCATTGGTGCAACTCCATATTCCCTTGTCTATGGCGCTGATGCCATCCTGCCAATAGAAGTTGAGATCCCATCAATGCACATCTCTATGAAGAATTTAATCAGTGATGAAGATTCTTGTGTTGCACATTTGAGTCAGCTGGAGCTCCTAGATGAGAAGTGTCTTAATGATTACAATCATCTTCAAGCTTATCAACATCATCTTAAGAGAAGCTACAATAAGAAAGTTCATCCTCACCAATTTCAAGTTGGTGATCTAGTCCTCAAAGAGAATCAAGGCACCCAACAAGATTGAGAAAAGAAAGGAAATTTTGAAGCCAATTGGTTGGGTCCATATGTCATCACTGCAAAATATGGTTCTGGGGCATATCAGCTTGCTACACCTGAAGGGGAACCCTTGGAGGAACCCATCAATATCATGCATCTGAAGTGATTTTACACCTAAGTTAGCTGGGTTATCCCACCTAGAAAATACCAAAAAAAAGTAAAAAATATAGAAAAATACAAAAAGTTCAAAAAATTCAAAAAAATCCAAAAATAGTAAAGAGAAATAATGTGCCCTATGGTGAAAACCACCCTTGGTGGCACCTTGGATAAGTACGATTGGTGAAAACCAAGCAACATGCACCATTCATAGGGGGCTTAATCATTATCTACCTTGTATCCCACTTTCCTATATGCTTGTGTCTCCATCCTATCCTCATCCATCCTATCCTGGCATCTTATCGCATCTATCCTTCATCAAAATTCCATCATCTTCCGCTTGGTATGTTTTGGTTGAGCATTGGATAGTTTATATTTTCTATCTTACATCTTGAGCTTTTCATCCCCTATATATGTTGTCATGTTGTTGGTCTCACGTCCCCATCTAGGGTCCTTCATCATGTCTTTTATCATTAGGTCTCATGTCATATTTTGTGCCTTTTGTCGAACTTTGTTGCCTCTACGCTTTCACATAGGGAAGGCCATATTTGATGAGCCCCTGAGGATTTTTTCCATCCTTTTTTGTCAGTCCCTATCATTTGTCTATCTAGTCTTGGCTTATTTTTGGCCATCTAAGTCATCATCATCCTCTTTCTACTTTATCCATCGTCGATCATCAGTATTTTTTATCAAAACTACGTGGTCTCTACACTTTCACCTAGGCAAGGCTAATCTTTTGATCAGCCCTTGAAACCCTAGGTTTGGCCTTAGGGTGTGTCTTGGTGTCACGTCGTGTTTTGAAGTGTGTCCCTATCCAGCTGGTTTCTAGTAACAAAATCCATTGGTATCATGAGGCTCAATCCATTTTGAGTATCTTGAGTCATGTCAATCAAGTAATCTCCCACTCATATTTGGTCTTAACGGGATGTATCCTTCCTTATATCAGACCACATCAATCCCATCCACCCATTGGTCCTATGGCAAAGGATATTTGGAATTTTTTGTGATCTTTTGGTGCTTTTTCATTTTTTTTATCATTTAAGCTTCCTATTATACCTCGTTAAGGTCACCATGATCCATCATATCATGGTGCACTTTGATTGGTAGACATAGGGGCATATATTGGTTTTTCTTCATGATCTTGTCTTCATAGTTGTCCCACGTAGTGCTCACCAAGATCCTTGTGGTCATGTGTTACACTGGGGCATCCTTTGTGCTTGTGGTTATTCCAACATCAGGCCCTTCCAAAGCCCTTGAGACTTTCGGGTGATGCGATAACCTTATTTTCTATTGTGTCAATCCTATGCATTTGAAACTCATTGACCTTGGTTCCTCATACCCTGGCATATCGTGTCATATGCTATAGAAAAATTTAGTGCTCTTAATATGATAGAATGGCATTAGATTTTCATTTCATTAATCCTTCCAGTGCAATATATTTATCCTGATCCAGTTCCCTTAGCCTATGATCTTTGATTTTTGGTTGTGCAAATGATATCTCTCCACATATTCTTCCTAGCATAGTCCCTACAACTTTGACAGGTGCACTATATCACCCATCATTATTCATTTCATTATCCATCCCATTATTATTTATGTTCATTTCACTTTGCATTCCCATTCTCATTTAGGTTCATTCCATTCCATTGCATTACCAGTTTTATCAGTTTCTTAATCTAGTCATTATCATCCCATTAGGTTTCATTATCATCTCATATTGCATTACATTTTCATCATCATTTTAAGTTGTTTAGAGTAATATATATTTGTTAATCTAAAAATCTTAAATCCATTGCATTACATTTTCATCATCATTTTAAGTTGTTTAGATTAATATAGATTTATTATTCTAAGCATCTTAATCCATTAGGTTCATTTCATTAAATGCATTTCATTACATTACATTCATATAGTTCATCCATAACATTATGCATATCATTAATCTGTAATAAAACATTAACATGCTAGCCATAATAAGAACATCATAAATAAACAGGTGTCATAATCCCATACACATACATAGTGAATCACAATCACATCGCCACCTACATCACAAACCATTAGTATCATATCCATCTCCTAAATTATCATTCATAAACCATCACATCTTTGATCACATAGTGTTAGGAATCATACATATCATCCATACCATACATATAATCATAAATAAATGCATTTATCATTATCATCATCATGTACATCCATCATAAACATGATCATACACATATGCATGACAAATATTAAAACATCACATAGGAATCATATATAGAGGACCATCAACATCCACCATATAATATATATGTATCGAAAATAGGAGTCCATAATAATGTCCATAAATTCCATAGTAAAAGTCCATAAATTCCATCATGCAATCTATATCCATAGTCCATATAGAGTCCATCAAATAAAATACATGTACAGATACGTATGGGTACATCTGACACATTATGGTGTCCTGAATAAAAAAGAATCAAAGAATATCCACTCCAATCAAAGAATATGCTCAACTAAATCTATACAAAAGAACCTCCATGTCGACTCTGCATGTATGTACATTGTCCGTTGGGGCATCTATCAAAATTGGGACCCTGTACCTATCCCTCTATCTCCCTAACCGTTACTACTTACATCTGACCTCTACATTGAGTTTGTCCCAAGTCCTCAGCCATGTGGAGGTGTCTCCCTATAAGCACTGTAGCCTTTGGTATGTGTCAGTCTTGAATGCGAGAGTACGGGCTTCTATGGAGTCACCCGTACATATTGCGGGACCCTCTGTGCTAGATCAGGAATGACCACATAGTACGTGCCCATACAGTACCCTACCTCTATATGGGAATCATCCAACCCTCCTGCCTATGTCTGTCACTAATCCCTCTGCATCTAGTAGCAATCCCGCTACTGTTGTAACCTCCTCCTCTCCAGCTCCCATGCATCCTATGCCAATCTCATCAATGCAACCTATACCTTTACCTGTTGGGCCCTCCTCATTGCCTCATCCCTCTCCCTTTGAATCCCATCATCCCTTGTTGCACCCTCTATGGCCTTTGCTCTCTTGACGAACTCATCTCTATCCCTCTACAGTGTCTGTACCTGATCTACAGCCTTCTCTGCCATAACCATAGCCTCGTCCATCTCTCCCTGAGCAGTCTCCAATAGACCATGTAGCTACTCCACCTCCCCTTGTAGTCTCTCCATCTCTGCTCTTGCCCCCTCATCTGCCATATGCGCTGCCCCCTCCAACCTATCTACCTCAGCCTATAACCACTCCCTCTCTACCTTAGACTATCACAACCTCTATTGTAAGATGTGTACATGAGCTTGTGATCCTGCTAATCTAACTGCAGATTCCTCTACTGGGGTCCCTAATATATAGCTATAGCCCTCTCCTCCACCATTGGTCCATCTATGTCCATATCCTACCTCACTTCGTCCTAAAAGGCCTACTCTCCTCCTACCTGTCCATCCACCCTCCTCCTCCTTTGGGGCCTGCCCTCCTGTCAGTCCCCCTCCTCATCTCTAAATCCAACTATTGGCACTATCGGATCTACTGTGGTGATCCTCACAAGTTGTCTCCCCTACCACCATGCCCTATATCTATCCATCACACCTGCATCATTCATGCCTCCTCTCCACCCCCATATCACTAATGGTAGCATCTCCCACTCCCATCATGAAAACTCTGAAGGAATGGTCTAACCCCATCCCCTCTCTTGTGTGATACTTCAAAATATCTCCTCTCTTGTTGGGATATCCTATCATTATACTTCAAAATATCTCCTCTCTTGTTGGGATATCCTATCATACCTTGATCTATCATACATGGTTTTATCTTACCCCTTCACTGTGTGCATCCACCCTTGTGCACTCACCCTTTTATCCAAGTAGAAAAATCACATATGCCTCTATTTCCAATTCTCCCCATCGGGCAAAGTCATGTTCACCCCTATCCTTGTCACATGAATCTGCATTCACCTCTGCACCTATTTTCTCCCCATGGGCGAAATTGCTTTCACCCTTTTTCCCAATGGGTGAACTCACATTTTCCCTTACACTCGGACCCCATCCGTTGGGTGGTTTCACCCTTACCCTTTCCCTCGAGGGATTATTTCACAATCGCCCCTTTGATCACAGTTCTACCCCTATGAAAGCATGCCCGCCCTTCCCCTCGAGGGGTGATTTCACAATCGCCCCTCCCTTCACATGTTCCCCACTGTGGAGGCACACCTGCCTATTTCCCCCCATGCATTTTCCCATTCGCTAGAAGGGTGAATGCACTTCACTGATTGGGAAAATCTTCCCTTCTGTGGTGAGTTCACTTCTTTCCTAACCTACCCCATCTTGTCCTGAAATCATAAAAAAACATGTGCAAAATTGAAATCAAATCATAGAGCTAGGGTCTGAAGCCTACCTATTGGGTTGGTATGTGCAGGTGGTAGAAACCTCATATTATGTTCACACGGTGAATGATCTCTTCATCATCTACCATCTTGCTCACCTTGTCACCTCTCACCATTCACTCTATCGCCCAATCGCTCGATGACACGTCTGCACAATGAACATAGAATGAATAGTAAATTTTCTAATTTACTATTTATAGTTACCTTTTGACCCTAATTAACCTTTCTAATTTTGGTTATTTTTCACCTCCTTTTAACCTTTTTTAATTGTTTACCCCCATTCTTCCATGGGCCACCATTTGCACCCCGTTTTCCCATTTTCCTTCATTCAAAAGCCATTCTTCATGTTTTTTCATCCTCTACCACGTGGTACCCTATGTTTCTCCATATTGAGAAGTCACTCAGGGCCCCTTTTCTTCCCCATTCGCCCTCTCAAGGGGGCATACCTCACTATTTTTGTATTTACTTCCCCTAATCCATCTCCCTATGATACACGAGCATCTTCTAAAGTCCTTTTCTTCTATTGAGTCGTCTACACTTTATTTTTCTTTGAAACACCATTATTTTGATGATATTTTGAAGAGGGGAAAAATGTAGACACCTAAATTTGACCACCTCAATATGGTCAAATTCACCCTTGTATTCTTCCATCTCGTGTCCCTAAACCATATTAAGTAAATAATTCATTATTTGATTAATATTTATTCTATTCCTAATGTCTCCTAAGGTGTATGATTAATTGATTAAATACCTTATCCCATTTTATTCTCTAAATTAAATAAAAATTCTATTTATTTAATTTATTCACTTTTCCCAAATGAATTAAAATAAATTTTTAATTCATTTAATTTCTCTCTCATTGTCCCATCCTCCTACATTTTCCCTAATCCTGATCAGTCCACTTAATCCCCAGTTAGGGTGTGCACATTCCTAATCATAATTAGGGTCACATCATCCATATCTTGCAACTTGTCCTTAATCCATTATTAACCCTCCTAATCATTTGTACAACCTCTAATCAAAGGTTAATTAGCACCTAACCTTGTCCTCTTTCCAATTATGGCAAGGGTACTATGACCAACCCTCATAAAGGCTTTCTCCTTTTGGAGAAGCTATCTCCACCTCCCAAGGAATTTAAAATTCCTTTTTATTTCTGCAACATGCACAAGTGGAATTTTTAATTCCAATTATTCCTCCAATGCTTCCTATGTGGAATTTTTAATTTCACTTTATTCCTCCAACATCTTTGGAGGAATAAAATCATAATTTAAAATTCCACTCCCCAATCCCAAAGTCAAATCTCCAAAACCAAGGGAGATCTTAGAAGAATTTAAATTTTTTCTATTGTCACATCCTCCTAAGATTTGGGTAGATGAGACAAGACATGACTTTTTCTCAAGGTACATGCAAGTACCTCAGTGGCATCCACTTCATTGCCACCTCATTTCCATATCATCCTCTCTTGTCCACAGCCCCCTCCACATGTTACCTTCTCATGGCTGGAGATGTCTCAAGATATTGTAGCCCTAGATCTCCTACCCTTGGATAAATCTTGGCCATCCATTTCTCTAGAGGCCTTTTCCCTAAAATGCAATGGATTTTGGTTTCATTCTATCACCACACACTTAGAGAATTTTAGCACTCTAGCACTCAAGCTTTCAACCTCCATTGTTGCAGCCATCATTAGCTATCATATTACACCAAATCCACTATCCATCTCATTCCTCATTGCATCACAATAATTTTGAGCTTAGTTTTAGGCCATTTGATCAAAGAAGGAGCACACAAAATCAACATCAAAAAGGGCTAACCATTCAACAAATCTTGATAAGGTAAATTTGATATTTTTTCTTTCTTGTTCTTGTTAAGGTTTTAACTTAGGCCAATCCTGAGGTTTTTTTTTGTTTTTTCTTCCTTTCATTTCCTTTTAGTGTTTTTCATTTTTAGGTTAGAATTCACCTACACCACAATAATTAATAGCTAAATCGGTACAAAGAGGCTCACTACTAGAATAGGACTCACTATCCAAAAAAGGCTCACAACCACAAAAAGAATACAAGAAGATAGAAGAAGGATGTTACACTGAGAAACACTTCTCAATGCAACAAGGAGTCCACCATAATTGCTCGCACACTTTTGTAGTCTTACATGAAATATTTCAGATGCCTTTAGCTCACTACCTTCAGGAACCCTAACATGAAGTTTGCACTGCTCTGCTCAAATTTTAATTTCATACAAATTAATCACATCAATCTTTTCATATATCTTGCTTCTTTCACTTTACTCTCTTCTCTTGCATCAACACCATTCATATTTATATCAACCTCTATCTCAAAACTTTCTCCAATGTCAGCCACTAGCCATTATACATTCAAATTCAAAATAGGTCAGCACCAAACATTCTCATAGTGGATAGGAATGAAAGGAAGCCTACAAAAATCCTTAATTAGGACCCAAATAGATCTTAGTACACCTCAAAACACTTCTATAATCCTTGCATGAAGTGTTAAACATAAGGTCAGCCAACACTTGTGCAAAACACCATAAATATTAAGTACATACTTCCTTAGATCAAGCTGAAAGTTTTGGACAACATAATTTACTTGAATTCAATCCAAAAAAATCCACACTATTTAAGATTCATTGAATACATCAACCAAGCTTTGCATCAATAACTACTTTAATTTAGGACAATTGATAACCCTTGTTTGAATACTGATAACTAAAACTTACATTGTACTGCATCAACTCAAGTAAACACTTGATCAGAGAAAGATAAACACATTATAAGAAACTTCCCAAATCTACACAACTTGAATCCAACTAGCGAAGAAACACGGAGAAAATGCATTTCTCCCAGACAACAGAAAACATCATTTAACAACTAATTCACGCACTAGTGAAAATATCTCACACTATACAATTATCCAGAAACCCAAAATTTGAAAATAGCAACATCTATCAACCTTGAATAACTTGTAAGATCTACATAAGAATAGCATCAACATAGAAATAATGAGGAGCACAATATAGGAACTCATTATGAGCATTTGCAAAACATAGTTTACTCCATTTATTAAATTTTCTCAAAAGCGCTTGGAACCCAAGTACCAAAACCAACACATTAGCTCATTCCAAATCATCTTCAAACTCTGCAACAAAATAATAGCTCCATGTATTCACAACACTTCCTCAAGGTCCCAACTACACATGTACAACCTTTTTTAATCTTTCCACAATTTTCTCAATATCCTCAACAGCTTCATCCCATTGTTGACATCAATGACAACACTAGTTAGTAGACTTCCTGTTGACATCAATTACAACACCATCATTCTTGCAATAATTTCCCCCTTTGTCATTGATGGTAACACAAGATGTGAAAAGCAACCAAAGACCACATAATAGTTTTGAAAACTCTCTCATGATCTTCTCCCCCTGAGAAGATAAGTTCTCTTTTTTTTTACATGATTCTTTCTCCCCCATTAACATCAATGGAAACGGATAAAATGTTTAGCATTGTTCTCCCTCTTTGAAAAGGAACCAAAATTACCTACTCTAAATACTCCCCCTTAGGAGCACACCCAACTCAAGGAACAACACAATGATAACACATGACACTACCTACTCCCCCTAAGAGGTATCCACCAACATCAATCCAGACAAGAGATAGATCCATAGATCCACTAGATCGATAAACCTGTATATGCATCTAGTTTAAGAAAGGAGAGGAAATAACCCCCAACTTCTCTCGAAGATACTCAAAAGTATCCTTAGGAAGAGCCTTAGTAAATATGTCAGCAATCTAATCCTTTGTAGAAACATACTCAAGCTTCACTTCATTCTCCATGACTTTCTCTCTCAAAAAGTGATATCTGATAGATATATGCTTGGTCCTTGAATGCATCACTAGATTCTTTCAAATGTTTATTGCACTGGTATTATCACATAAGATAGATATAGGTTCATCAAATAGAAATTTGATATCCTTCAAAGTTTTCCTCATCCATAATACCTATGTACGACATGATGTTGTTGCAATATACTCAACCTCTACAGTGGATAAAGAAACCGAATCATGTTTCTTACTTAGCCATGATGCCAATCTACATCCAAGAAAGAATGCACCACCACTTGTACTTTTCATGCCATCAACACAACTAGCCAAATCTACATTTGTATAAGAATTTAAAGTGAAATCAACATCTTTAGGATACCACAAACTATAATCTGGTGTGCCTCTTAAATATCTGAATATTTTCTTCACTGCTACAACATTTGTTTCTTTAGGGTCTTCTTGAAATCTAGCAACAAGACAAACTGCATGCATGATATCTAGTCAAGTAGCAATTAAATATAGCAGTCTACCAATAATAGATCTATACTTGCTCTGATTATCCTTAGGTGAATCATCATCTTTTCTTAATTTACAACCAATCACCATAGGAGTACATACCAGTTTGGAGTCATCCATTCCAAAATTCTTCAACATTTCTTTGACGTACTTATACTATGAAATGAAAATCCCTTTATCAGTTTGATTAATCTGTAGCCCAAGAAAGAAATTCATCTCCCCAAACATTGACATCTCAAATTCTTTCTACATATCTTCAGAAAATTTCTTACACATAGCCTCATTTCCACTAAAGATAATGTCATCTGCATATGCAACTACTATCAAGATTTTTCCTTCCTCAATTTTAAAGTAAAGATTACTATTTACGGAGCCCTTGTTGAAACCTTACTATATCAAGTACATGTCCAATCTTTCATACCAAGTTTTGGGAGCTTGCTTCAAACCATATAGTTCCTTCTTCAACTTACATACCATGTCCAGTTGATCTGATAATTGAAAACCTTTTTATTGTTCCATATAAACCTCTTCTTCCAATTCTCCATTCAAAAAGTATACTTCACATCCATCTTATAGACCTTAAAATATTTATGTGCTACAAATGCCAAAAAAAAATTGATAGCTTCCATCCTAGCCATAGGAGCAAAAGTATCCTCGAAATCTATGCTTTCTGATGCAATATCATCTATAAACAATATCTATTCATCAAGGATACTCAAGACCCAAACTATTACTGAGAAGATCAATACACAAATCACCAAGAATTCTTTATTCTTTTACCAAAATCCATCAGAAACTCACTACAAAATTCATCAATTTCACTTGACATTCTCTAGGCTATCAACCATCACAATCACCAAATCAATACCACAAACCTTTAGTAGATCCCAATTCACCTTAGCCAACATCAGATAGACTAAACCAAACCAATAACCTGATAAGAAATCACTGATCCAATCATCCCTTCACTATTCAACAAGTTATCCTTTGCTTTGACATGGTAAGGGCTACATATCATCCATTCTATACCCATTTCTCTATCAAACCTTAACACAACTTAGAAATTCTTGTTTTGAATGTACCAAAATAAAAATCATATTAGCAGTCCGCAAACTATTCACATAATCAAATTCCACACGGAGATACCTTGATTCCACCATGCTAAGAAGCATCAAAACATCAAAAAATTATAAATCTTCCTTTTAACCTTCTCCAAACCCTGAGACATCTCAAAAAACATTATTAAGGAAAAATCAAACCATATTCCATCACAAAAATGACTGTTTAGTAGATCTTCACTCTCTATGCAGTCAATGCACCACCTTGCCTATGGGTTAGCCTTGCTTAAATCCACAAAATTAACAAGTTAACCTTTCTAACTTCTACCAAGCCTTGAGACATATTTTCCAACATCCTTTAAACAATTTTCAAACATAAACAATCAACCTTTTCACTATTTTTCAGATTTCTCAATTGCTTGCACTAGAAGACCAACTTTGCTTGTAAGTGTCCAAAACACTAAATCAGGTGTATCTTACAAACCACATTGAATCTTTACAGAATAAATACATTTTTGGGAACCCATTTAATCCTTATTAAACACAATTCAACAACAGGTGTTGGTGTTTTGAAAAGAATTAACATAAAATTGACTGTCTCATTTCATTTAGGCTTCAAATAGGCCTACTTAACAAAGCAAGTACCATATAATCAACTCCAAATAATTAAATAACCATAAAAATTCTTGAATCAAGTGTAAAAACATCATAATCCACAAGATTTTAACTCCTTAAGCATAAATATTGAGGTTACAAACACAAACCCTTGTTTCTAGCACAAAACAAACTCTACAAGTGGGGTTTATTAGAAAATCATACTCCAAACCTCTTTCCACTTAAAAAATGCTTCAAACACATTTGAATAGGTCTTCACATGAAAATTACACCATTCACCAGCCTTTCCCAATGTCTTTTCTTCATTTCATCACTTGCAGGCACCATTTTTGCTTGAAAAACATAGTATTTCTGTGAGGGCAGCAATCTTGGCTATGTATTTTCCACTTCCTACAACAAAATACTTGAATACACAACAAAAACTATCTAAAAACACTTCCTAATACCCTAGTCCAATGATCCATCACACCTACATCGATGGAATGGTAGGTTACATCCTTAAAAGACTCTCAAACCCTTGTTGAGGGTATTTAACAAAACTTAAAATTCAATGCTAGCCCTTCAAATTGAGTTTAAGTAAATGAAAAAATACTATCCTATCTGAGACAATGAAAAATTGAGGCCTTGTATTGTTGTGCAAGCCGTACAAGTTTAAAAACAAGAGAGAAAAGTATAGAAAATATCAGAATAGTGAGTTTTATTTCAAATTTTGTTTCCAAAAGTAGAAGATGCTTTTCTTGCTTGCCCCCACATTGATTATATAGATGTTTCCAAATAATTAACTGAATTTACAACTTCCTTCTTCAACCCATCTCTTCATTTTTTCCTCAAAGACTTTGAACTTCTTAATTTTTTTTTGCATTTTACAAATTGGCAACTTTAGCATTTTTTTTTATTTTTGCTCCTGCACCATACAACCAACTAACAAAATTTTCCAAGTCCCTTGGAAACATATTGTATCAACCTGAAAAACAACTTCAAATCTTCCTTGGACTGCTCTTCTTCTCTCTTGAATCTTCATCTGTCTTGGTTCTTTGTCTTCATCACTGCCTTCACTTTGTCCTTGCCATATTTCTTCTCTTTCTATGTTTATCAGGTTCACAACACTGTTTCTCTTTCAAAAGGACACAAGAATTGTTGGAAAAACAACTGAGAGGGGGGATGAATCAGTTGTCACAAAAACTTAAACTTTTCTCACTAACTTAAACTAATCTCAGATTTGATGAATAAGCAATTAACCACAAGAAATTAACACATCAGAGAGATAGAGAACACCAAGATTTTTACGTGGAAACCCTATTAGGGGAAAAACCACGGTGGATGTTCGTCCACAAGATTATACCCTGTTAAAAGTATAATGAGAAATAATAAGGGGAATGTGCATGCATTGAGACACACTGCCTAGAGATCGCTGCTCAAAAGCAAAAGGGGCTCACTGCCCAACAATACATAATAGGATTAAAATCCAGAGGGTATAAACTGAGAAAATAGCTTCTACACAAGCCTGATTACAGCTCCAATTAAGCACAAAAAACCTTCTTCACACTTCACTCAATCTTCTTCACACTCTACTCTTCAATCGAATGATATTCACACATACACACATAGGGGTACACGAGCACACTGAGCATACGAAGTACACTCTCCATTGATGAAACAATCACACTTATATATCCGCTACATGAGATTTCATCACAACTTAGTTGACCAGGAAAGTAAAACATATTTGCAATGTCGGCCCAAATTTACAAATAAATTTTTAATGTGGATCCACCAAGGTCGGCCACGACATAGTGGAGACCCAAATTAACATCTCCAACACAAAAATACTTTAACTAATTCTACCATGAAGATCCACAACACGCTACCACCAACATGTCGGCTAGGAACATGAAAAACCAAATATGTGCAAGAAAAGATCTTCATCCATGAGCTCACCAATTAATTTGGATGTACCACAAAGATAGACAATGATCTAGAGACATTTGAGAACACCAGGAAACAACAGAAAAACATCTGCAACAATTGAGATGATCAAAATCACACAATCTTCATTCAGGAACACTGACAGAGACCACAGAAACACTGTCAGACCACAACACAATCAAAACTTCACGCGGACCTCTGAAACTTCCGATAGATGATCTAGAAACACTAAAAAATAAACCCTTTAATCCACACTAGCTAGTCTTTAATGTACATAACAACACACCTTCATGACTTGCACAATTCCACTAGGAACCAGGAATACTTTTTTTTACAATTTTCTCAATATCCTCGACATATACAATCTTTGATACACCTAATGCTAATAGTGTTGAAATCAATGACAACCACATATCAACAACACATCCACAACATCTAACAGGACTGTCCTTTCACCACTCTCAAATTTCCATCCACTTTTCCTCAACCAAGGACACAAGACTGTCCTTGCAAACTTTCCTCTTTCTCTCACAATTCATCCCTGAACTTCTCTGACCAACTTGTCTTTCCATCTTCTCATCTACTCCCATCAATGGAGTACTCTTCAAGCTGCAACTCAAGTGCTTCTTCAGTCAGGTATCCATCAGGTTCTTACTGCATCACAACACAACTCAGCAAACTTCCTTGCCTCACCTAGGTGTCTCCACTTTTCTCTCCCTAGTCTTTTGGAAACCATCAACCAGGTTCTTTCCTAACCTGCACACAACCACAAACTAACAAGCAACAAACTTTCTTTGTAGCTTAGATGGATCAAGCACCTGCAACCAACCAACAAAAAATCAACAATCAACTTATCAAAATCAACTAGCTCTGATACCAATTGATGTAAGAGAATCTATCAACAACATCTATTCATCAAGGGTACTCAAGGCCCAAACTATTATTGAGAAGATCGATACACAAATCACCAAGAATTATTTATTCTTTTACCAAAATCCATTAGAAACTCACTACAAAATTCATCAATTTCACTTGACATTGTTTAGGCTATCAACCATGACAATCACCAAATCAATACCACAGACCTTTATTAGATCCCAATTCACCTTAACCAACATTAGATAGACTAAACCAAACCAATAACCTGATAAGAAATCACTAAAGGGCTACATATCATCCATTCTATACTCATTTCTCCATAAAACCTTAACACAACTTATAACTTCTTGTTTTGACTGTACCAAAAGCAAAAACATATTAGTAGTCCCCAAACTAATCACATAATCAAATTCCACACCAAGATACCTTGATTTCACCATGCTAAGAAGCATCAAAACATCAAAAAATTATAAATCTTCATTTTAACCTTCTCCAAACCCTAAGAAATCTCAAACAACATTATTAAGGAGAATCAAACCATATTCCATCACAAATCACTATTTAGCAAATCTTCACTCTCTATGCAGTCAATGCACCACCTTGCATATGGGTTAGCTTTGCTTAAATCGACAAAATTAACAAGTTAACCTTTCTAACTTCTATCAAGCCTTGAGACATATTTTCCAAAATCCTTTAAATAATTTTCAAACATAAACAATCAACCTTTTCACTTTTTTTTCAGATTTCTCAATTGCTTGCACTATAAGACTAACTTTTCTTATAAGTGCCCAAAACACTAAATCGGGTGTATCTTGCAATCCACATTGAATATCTATAGAATAAATACATTTTTGGGAACCCATTTTAGCCTTATTAAACATAATTCAACAATAGGTGCTGGTGTTTTGAAAAGAATCAACAAAAAGTTGATCGTCCCATTTCATTTAGGCTTCAAATAGGCCTACTTAACAAAGCAAGTACCATATAATCAACTCCAAATAATTAAATAACCATAAAAAGTCTTGAATCAAGTGTAAAAACATCATAATCCACAATATTTTAACTCCTTAAGCCTTTCTTGAGGTTACAAACACAAACCCTTGTTTCTAGCACAAAATAAACTCTACAAATGGGGGTTTATTAGAAAATCATACTCCAAACCTCCTGCCACTTAAAAAATGCTTCAAACACGTTTGAATAGGTCTACACATGAAAATTACACCATTCACCAGCCTTTCCCGATGTCTTTTCTTCATTTCATCACTTGTAGGCACCATTTTTGCTTGAAAAACATAGTATTTTTGTGAGGGCGGCAATCTTGGCTCTGTATTTTCCACTTCCTGCAACAACACACTTGCATTAAAAAATATATATATATAAATAAACTTCCTAATATGCCATTCCACTGATCTATTACACCTACATCGGTGGAATGGTAGGTTACATCCTTAAAAGACTCAAACCCTTGGTGAGGGTTTCTAATAGATTTATTTATTTGGTCTCTAAACAAACTTAAAATTCAATGCTATACCTTCAAATTGAGTTTAAGTAAATGAAAAAATACTATCCTATCTGAGATAATTAAAAATCAAGGCCTTGTATTGTTGTGCAGGCCATACAAGTTTAAAAACAAGAGAGAAAAGTACAGAAAATTGCAGAATAGTGAGTTTTATTTCAAAATGTTTCCTAAATTACAAGATGCTTTTCTTGCTCACCCCCACATTGCTTATATAGATTTTTCCAAACAATTGACTGACTTTACAATTTCCTTCTTCGACCCATCTCTTCATTTTTCCCTCAAAGACTCTTGAACTTCCTGATTTTTTTGCATTTTACAAATTGGCAACTTTAGCATTTTTTTCATTTTTTGCCTTTTCTGTCTCTTTACCACCTAGTGACTTATTTGTGACCACAAATACATTATGTATGACCTTATTACATAGATTTACATGATTTTACATGGTTCTACAATTGAAAAATAAAATTTTCATTTTTTTCTTTTTGAGGATAAGGTGCTCCTACACCACCTACTTATGAGTAATGCTTGCACACAAGTCTTGCTTTGTTCCTAACAACTTCTACATTCTCATTCAGCTTGTTCATGAATACCCACTTAGTTCTAATTATTTTCTTGTTTGTCGATCTAGGGGCCAATTCCTAAGTTTGAATCTTTTGTATCTGCATAAGTTCATCTTCCATTGCCTTTATCCAATGTTCATCCTTACATGCTTCACTCACTGATTTAGGTTCAAATTTACAAAGTAAGAAATTTTTTACCTCAACTTCAGCAGCTTTTCTTCTTTTCAATACACCTTTCCTCTTATCTCCAATAATCTGATCTTCAAAATGATTCTTTTGCACATACTTAGGTGTTTTAGGGGTCTTCTTCAGAGCTTCTTCCTCTTCATTTTGTACCTCTTGTTCATAAATTATTCCTTCTACTCTTTTGTAATCAAGTTCATCTAACACATCCATCTACTGCAAATTTTCATCAACTGTAACATTTGCACTCTCAACTATCTTTCTCAAACATTTTTTGGAACATCTGTGAGCTTTGATCTTAATAGAATATCCAAGCAAAATACCTTCTTCATACCTTGCATCAAACTTTCCTAAGTTTTCTTCATCTGTTTTGATATAACATTTGCTTCCAAACACTCTAAAGTACTTCACAATAGGAATCTTTCCATACCATAGCTCATAAGGAGTGCTCTAGCTTGTACTCTATTAAGTATGTAAACATCAATATGAATAGCTTCTCTCCAATAGAATTTTGGTAGATTTTCCTCCTTCATCATAGTCCTTGCAGCTACTTGAATAGTTCTATTTTTCCTTTCAACAACTCCATTCTGTTGAGGAGTTCTAGGAGCAGACAAATGGCTCTTTATTCCATAAACTTCACAAAACATGTTAAACTTATTGGAGGTGAATTCACCACCGTTGTCAGACCTTAAACACTTTATTTTCAAATCCATTTCATTCTCAACCAAATCTTTAAATTACTTAAATTTGTCCAATGCATCAAATTCCTCTCTAAGAAAATTAACCCATGTCATTCTAGAGTAATCATCAATTAAAAGCATAAAGTACACATCACCTTGTAGACTTCTCACCCTTGTAGAACCACAGATCTGCATGCACTAATTCCAACAGTCTGGTAGTAGATTGTTCCTTTCCCTTAAAGCTACTCCTTGTTTGTTTTCCAAATTGACAACTCTCGCAAACAACATTGATAGGTTTTATGATCTTAGGTAAATCTCTCACAACATGAACTGAACAATTCTTTCCAAATTATCAAAATTTATGTGACACATCCTCCGGTTCCATAACTATCATTAGCCTGTGACATAAAGCAATGACTATCAACACCCTTAAGTTGATAAATGTTTCCATATGTTCTCTTACCTACAACAATCATAGTTCCAGACCCTTTCTGGATCTCACAAGCTTCATCCTTAAATACAATATTTTATCCTTTGCTACACATTTTTCCAACACTCAAGAGATAATGTCTTAAGCCCTTAACATAGTAGACATTATCAGTATTATGCTTTCCACCAAAATTGATTGAACCTATTCCACAAATCTTAGCTCTTGAATCATCTCTAAATTTAACTAATCCACAATCATACTTTTCAAGTTTAACAAACTTTTTTTTTCTCTAGTCATATGATTAGAGCAACCACTATCAACAACCCAGTAATTCTTATCTTCATAATTCTCATCTCCACATTAATTAAATATTTTTTTAACTATCTAATTAATTTGTCAATTTCTTCCTTCCACATTAATTAAATAGTTTTAAATTATTTAATTAATCCAAGCATTAATTCTTTTAATCTACTATAATTAAATAATTTAAATAATTTAATTACTTTTCTATCTTTAATTCTTTTAAAAGTAAATAAAATTAATATTTTATTTATTTTCTAATAATATCTTTTCCTCATGCACTTGAATTAAATAATTTTATTTATTTATTTCTATTAATATTCTTTTGTCTATCAATTAAATTAGTTGACTAAAAAAGCAAAATTAGTTCACTCACACTCACTTTTACTTCACTCATCCATACAATTAGTTCACTTATCCAAATAGTCATCCCACTCATCCATGCACTTAGTCCACTCGTCCATGTATCCAATTAAATCACCAATCAATCCATTCACAAGAACACATACCACTTGCACATTCCTCATGTCCTCACAATCAATCTCATCCATCAATTCTTTTGATCATTCTCCTCCATTTATTGATATCGAGTGAAAGCTATAATTCAAACATATGTCAACCTATCAAAAGATTCATAATTTTATAAAATATTTGTGCTATCATTACATCTATTTTTCTATCATAGGTTATTTTGAAAAGAGAAATCCACATATTAATTTATTTTGTAGCATAACATATACAATGGAATATGATTGAGCTTTTGTGGATCATTTCATTTGGTTTGATTCATTTGTGTTCATGCTCTATTGAAGGTGATTGTTAAATGTTGAATTAGGGATTTTGCATCGAATTATACTTATTTTCAATTTAATATTTTTAATATAGCTAATCACATTTTATCACACCTAATGGGACCCACATTCCTTAATTTAACTATTTTATTTGAGAATTTTTGATTCTAAAAGTTATAGGTGCATATTAGCCCCCTATGAGCTATCAAATGATGCATTTGTTTAGTACAATGATGCATCTAAACTATTAAGTGGTGCTTCTATTTTTTATAAAGTATGCTTCTAATATGTAGAATGATGCATCTAATCTTCAATTTGGTACATCTAATCCACATATTGATGCATTTGACCCTTTACTATAAGTTGTTAAATTATTAATTCATATTAATTTTTTTTATTTTTTTTTGCAAGATATTGGTTTTTGACATATCTAAAGATTTATGGATTTCAACTATCTCCTGCATTATTTTCAATTTTAGTAATTATTCACTTTGCAAGGTTTTATCTTCTTCTTGAATTTTTTTTAAATTTTTTGATCAATACTTCAATGCTTTTAATCTATCCTTTGACACATATGTTTGTTCTCTATTTGTAGGTCATTTTGGAACTAGAGATAGTGCGACACTTCTGATAGAAAATTACATGCATCTAATTTGTATTGTTGTGCATCTAAAATTGTGATTAGTATTGTACCACATATAACTACTTATTTTGTGCATATGATTAATACATTAGTGTAGTTGATTTCTATTACTGCACTTTTGATATTTTCTGTTGTGCTTCTATTTCTAAGAAATGTGATTTATTTTCAACTAATCTTTCATGATCTTGGAAACTAAGTGGTGCAACTTGGCTATCGTCAAGAGAAGAATATAAATTGCAAACTACTAACATAATTTGGTACGGGATGCTTGCCAAAATATACATCTTTTTTTCACTAGAGTAGTTGAACACTTTAATTTATTAAGGGAAAATGAACTTGTTTTTCGTGCTTGTGTAGGCTAGTTGGAATGTATGCTCTCTAATTGTGCTACATGCAAGCTTGAATATCAAAAAAATCTAGTCTACTTATTGTTTTATCTTCAAAACCAAAGGTTCAGCTAGCTTTTGTATGCTCTCCTCTTGCACTTTTTAAGGCCTTCAATCATCTATCTAGTATGGTACAAGGCTCAATATCAAGCTTGAAGTTAAATTAAACATGTGCCACTTTGAGTAGAGATAGAATTTTTTTTTTTTGAAGGTGCCAAAGCCTCCAAAGTAAAAAGAAAGGTGAGCCCTTGTTCCACTAGACCCCTGCCTATTGACTCCTTGAGGTACTTTATGGTTGGGCCTACACTAGGGAGACACATATGCTTGAATAATTGTAAGGTTGTTCATGTTATTGGTGTATATTCTTGTGGAAAAAAAGTAAAATGAATTCATCCTTAATACATTGAAAAGTCACTAGACATCTTGTTTTCTTTTTTTCTCTTTCAAGAAAATTTGTCCAAACTATCATCCACTTACAAAAATAAACCTTTTGTACAAAGTTGCACTTCTGATCCATACACTTGTGCTTTTGATTTATTCAATGGAAATTGTAACCTGTCATACTATGTTTCTATTTGATAGAGATGCACTTATCAGTCACATATATGTGATTTTGAGAAACATATCAGTTTCTTTGATTTATTATGTGGTAGTTTTGACCTACTATCTTGCACATTTGTTTGATAGAGTTGCACTTATGAGTTGTATACATATGCCTTTGATCAATTATATTATCCTTTTGACCTAAATTATCCTATGCACCTCTCTAATAGAGTTGCATTTTGTAGTCACTATACAATGCTTTTGATATATCCTATTGTGCATATGATCAATATTTTGACATTTTTGACAAATCCACTAGTTTCTAGAATATTGAAAAAATCACTTTTAGAATTTTGAATAGGTAGACCTAAAACATCTCAATGTCTATCATCTTCATCCATCAACAAAATTTTGAGACAAACCCATTTATCCAAACATATCTTCTCATCTATTTGGACCTTAGAACCATTATGCTACACTTGCACAATTATATTTTTAACATATACCTAAATATCGCATCCAACAATTGAAATAGTAAGTGTATAACCTAGATCTTCTATCTTTTATCTCTAACTTTTTTTTCTAGAAAAAAAATCCTATTTCAAGTAGAGAGTTGATTTAGTCCATATAATTAGTGGATAAACTATATTATGAGCTTTGGATACTCTTGATTTGGTAAGATCCACTCCTTATAATTTTTTTTGGACTCGCAAGTATATTTCAAGTAAAATCATCCATATCCTTGCAATTATCATTACTAGAAGATCTAAATTAACTTTGGTTTATTATGGTTTCAGCCCACGTCATCCTTTATCAATCAAAAACAACATTAAAATCTAAGTCACCATATCTTTATCCAATTCAAATAATTTCCTTAAAAAATTCAAAATCCCACATCCATACTCATCATCCAAATTTCATCTCACACATCATTTACCAAGGTCTTATGATCACTAGGACTCAACAAAAGAAAATTATGGGATCTAACCAATTTGAGTCAAACATAACAACCATGGTTGATAATAAATATGAGTTTGTCATGCTTCCTCATATATTCACCCTAAATGCTTACTAGATGATGTAGAGAAGGGAGGAAAACCTTCTCATAATCACAATTTGATCAAACTCAAACAATCTTTTTTCCCTTACAACCCTAACTCATCAACTTTTCACAATTCCTTCACAATCTCCTTGCAACATTGCAAATAGATATTTTTATTCATATCTCTTAGAATAAACCTCAAACCCACCAACCAATTAGCAATACAAATACCCATTTTCCTCTACTTTAACATATCATATTTTTACAAGCACTTGTTTTGGAACATCATCCTTTAAAAAGGACTGGTACACTATCCCCTTAAGCCAGTTAGGCCTTTTTTTCAAAGCAACATCAAGTCAAACACCCTACCAACCCAAAATCTCAATTGAAATGTTCTTCATAGACCTAAAATGGTCTGAATCCACAACTTTCCTCAATTGAAACAACCAAAAACTCATCAAAATAAAACCCCTTGCTTTAGGCCTTTCTATGCTTGAAACAAGGAGGGTTTATTGAAACTTCAACCTCCAACCTTATTCCACCCTACCAATACCTCAAAAAACTTCCAATATGTCTTCCTATGCTATTCCAACCTTCACAAATCTCTACCCAAGTGTTTTGCAACCAACCCTAACCTCTAGCCACCAAATTTGCCCCAAAATCAAAGGAATACCAACTAGGGCATCACTCCAAAGCCCACAAACTGCCTCCCCTACTCTCAGAAACCACATAAAACAACATTATATATCTATTTATTCCATTCGACCAAGTATTTACAATATTCACTGGGTGGAATGGCCTAGATCTTCATTTTTGCACTCTCAAAATCACAGATTCTGAGTTACAAACCACTTATAGAAAAATGGATATAAAATGTTATTTCTTTATGAAATCAAATTCCAAAAAAACCCAAAATGAACTTAATACATGTTTCTATCTATTTCAAATCATATTTGATCAAAAACCTTAAGTACGGGTCCGTACAAAACCCTGCAACATCAGTTTACCAAGAAAAATACAAAAAATTCAATGAGAATAGGGTATTCTTTAATGTGTAAGCTTCAAAAAAGATTCACCAACCTCTGCCTCGAGGTCCTACAAGAATATTTAAACTACACACACCCAAAACTCACCAAAAAATTGACTCAAACTAACCTTTAAACTTATTGGTCGTTGGGATTCCTCTTTTCTTATATTTTTGCAATTTTGACAACATTGCATTTTTGACAATTATTGACAACCTTTGCAACAATGAACCCAACATATTCCTAATTACATTCAAAATGGTCTATTATGACCTTATACTTAACACACCAAAATTTGACATAAGACCTTATTTACACAAAATGACTAACATGGTGCCCCTGCACCACCAAACACCACAACCATATTCTTTAAGGGTTATTCCTACTTTAGGAGACAAGATTAAAGATGGCTCCATATTATCACTAACAAAATTACAAGAAATATAACAAGACCCTCAACATAATGAAAACCATTGATAGTATTCTTCCTTTAGATTCTAATAGATATTTTCTTATACTAAGCTCAAAAAGGTGCCAAGCTACCTTCTAGTTTTAACATTTCCTTCCTTAGGGAACAAGTCCCTCCAACCATTGCTTTATCAAACTCCTTAGAGGGGAAAAATTTATCCAATATACAAATCAATTATATCCCCATACCATAATCAGTCAATATCTCCATACCCCTAATTTTCATACCAATTGCTTCAATCCAACCTTTCATGCCTTCAACTAACACTAACTCAATAAAATTTGCTAAAAATACATCAATCCACTCTATCAAGTACCAATCCCATCTATTCATATCACTACATCCCTTACTAACCATCAAATCCCTTTGTATGTACCATCCAACTCCCAATCTTCCATGTTCAACATTTCTAAAAGTACAAACATTCCATACACCTCTTAATCTTCCATATTCAACATTCCTACAAAAAACCTTCCATATACCTCTCAATATTCCATATTCAACATTCCTAAAAAAAATCAGTCCATATACCTCTTAATCTATTACATTCAACATTGATATAAACAAAAATACTCCATATACCTCTCAATATTCCACATTAAACATACTTACAAACACATGCATCCCAAATAATTTGTAATCTTCAAAAAACACATACATCCCAAATAATTCATAATATTCCACATTCACCTTACCTAAAAACACATATATACCCCAAAATCATAATCCTTCATACATTTCACCTAACATATTGTTGGAAGTGGATTCACTCTGAGAGGGGGGGTGAATCAAAGTGATATATTTTTTAAAATTTTTGGATTTGAATGCACAACTTAAATTTTTGACCTTGAAACAATGTGGAAAATTTAAACAAACACATGTAAACTTAAAATTTACAGAAAGATATGCAAGAGAACCAACTCATATTAAAAGCATCATGTAGCATTGTTCCATCAAATTGTGAACAACCTTATTTATGCTTTTTGAAACAGGACTTCAACTTTACACAATGCAGGTTTAACTTGCTTTAGAAAGGTTTTTAAACAAACTTAACTTGTCTTTTAAACAAACTAAAAGTATCAAAGAAATGACTAATTAAGCACATTAACTTGAAACAGAATGAGTGACAAAAATAACATCACATAACACAAAGATTTCTTGAGTGGAAAAAGCCTCTTGGGGTATAAAAAACCACTCGCAAACTAATCCTTTTATTCATTCAAAAGAGTACCAACTCTATTACAATGTGGAGCACCAACTCCCATAAACTTTCTGAAGCACCAACTTCATCAAATATTCAAGGTATTGCAACCCATCAGAACCTTATAACTACAATAACTCTCTACAATTATAAAATTACAATAGGATACAAAAAGATTATTCAATAATGCCCAATTCAAAAAAATCTTTGTAATACAACCAAAGATAAAATCAATATGAGCCCACTTTTCCTCTTTGCAGAATGATATCACAATAAACAATACTCTGTCAGACTATTTCATCTCATCACATATCATGTGATTGTGCAAAGATATATATACAATGTTTGTAAACAGTTATTCATGTTGTCAAAAACCCGTATCCAATAACCAGATTTTATAAACTAGTAAACAATGTTGTTTAATCATGATACCCCTAAGGGTTTAAAGAATAACCATAGATATATCAATGAATTGGCACTAAAAATGATAAAACCCTTGAGTAGACTCGGGTTAGTGAAAAACATGACTAATCCTTTACGAATTTCTAATCTTCAACTTAATCACAAAAACAGTTACCTTTGAAGCGAGCACAAAACTAAAAACAAAAATACCTATCAGGGCAGCCAAACTTTTACTAGCTGATTGTGCAAACTTCTTATAACATCCTCATTGTAACTCTTCCATTTTTTAGCTTGAAAACTAGCTATAAATCGTGACCCATTATCCTCCATGGCAACACTGCTAGGGTTCATAGTGTTTACAAAATGAGACAAATCTTTTGTTTACCCTATCTCTTCCTTTTCATCAAATACTGAACAAAAATAATCATCATTTGAAGTCCACAAGCTGAATTGAAATCATTTTGAGTTCCAACAAATACCAACAACATGATGCTATAATCAAGTGCCAAATCACTGCCCACATGTAATGCCACAAAAGTTAATCATTCTAACATTTGACTGACCAATTCAATCTTTGACTATGTTGCTGCCAAGGCCAAATAAAACCCGATATCAATGTCAAACCAAACATTAAGTGGAGCCTGATACCATGCAAAATGGTTGGCTACTAAACACTATGTAATATGAAATGAAGCCCGAAAGTGACCACCAACAGCCATTTAAACTTTAATAAAAGGCCAATTTATCATTTAGGCCAACATCATATAAAGCCTGATGACCAGCCAAATACAAATAATCAATATGTAAGATGAGATACATTGTAAATTAATAATGAAATGATATCTGATCACAATACATATATTGTGTATCAATATAAACATCTTACACAATAATCTCCACCTCATGAGCAAGTAAAACATATGCACCAAAAATAATCTGGCCATGAAGATATGAAATGATAAGATCAACAAAAGAGTGTATAGCAACCTCATATACCAATGATGCCAAATAAAATATCAAACCCAAATGACAAGGAGAGCATTAATGGAATTCCAACCCAATATGTCATGAACCAAATAATATATCATAGTCGTGGACACCAAAGAATTATGAGACAACCATGAAGATCATCAATTGAATTCCATGAAGACATAATGAATCTTGTCAATGATGCCATGATCAATCTGATAATGAACAATTGAAATAATATACCTGTTGTGCAATAAAGAAGTGCCAATATGTCAAAATGAAATCAACTGTTCCATGATATCACCTGAAAACCAATGCCACCTGAATAGACAAAATAAATTTTATATGCACATGAAGATCGACATGATTAGTACCATAATATATGATAAAAAAATGCACCCAAATGCATCAACCCAAAGCATGATCCAAAAAATACTGAATATGCCAAACTGAATACAAAGAGCACCAAGTATCATAATGCCAATCACCAATCAGTTTTGCCACCAACCAGTTTTGTCATCAAGGACAATATACCACAAAGTCAACACATACAACAAAATCAATCATCTATCCCCTCAAAATTTATCATTCAAATGTTGGCATATGGCTTCTAGTGTTGTCATTTATGGCAACCTAAGTCATTATTTTGGTCTGCAGATTAGGATTTGTTTATACTGGCAGGTAGAGTAAAGGATAGAGTAATACCAACAAAGAGAATGAAGAACAGGGTATCTGGTTAGTATGTCAATCTGTATGCTTCACCGGATCATCATTTTGAGTTGTGGATCTCAGGGAAAGTTGTTAAGTATCTATTTTATCTTATTGTTAATTTTTGTGATGTTGCATCAAATCAGTGGTTAAGTTAGGAGATCCAGCAGAATTTTTTTTTGTTTATTAGCTCATGGTGGCTAACTCAGTGAATATGGCATGTCGCGGATGTATAAGGAGTAATTATTTAAATATTTCTGTGTTCGAGAATTTTGAGGTCACAACATAGCATTAGCCGACCTTGATGGGTACATATCAAATATTTAATATGGATTGAACTGACTATTGGGAAATATTTTTATTGTGTTGAAGTTGACATATAGTGATTGAATTCTTGCTAGAAAATATATATATAAGAGATCGATTAATTCATTTTGAATAGGAATTGGTGCATGTTCGAAATGTACGAATATAAAAAGGGTTGTTGAGCGATTTAGCATAGTTTCACTTGTGTAGAAGAGGATTTTTGTAAAGCGAATTAATGCAAAGCAGAGCGAAGTGCAGAATCAAACAGAAGGTCCAGATTCTGATCTATGAGCCTCAATGGAACTAAAACTAGGCATTTGTAGATGCTACTTTCTCATTTCAACTTTTTGTTGTAATCCGAATATATTGTAAGGTAGTGATCCTTCCTAATTTTGAGTTGTGAGCTCTAGGCAGTGTGCCTGAATGCATGTGCATTCCCTTTTTCTTCATACTTTTAATAGAGTATAAATTGTGGATTAACCTCCACCATGTTTTTTCCCCTAATAGGGTTTCCACGTAAAAATCTTGGTGTTATGGTGTTTTGATTGTTTCTTTCTTGTGCTTTCATCTTTACTTTTATTGAAATGTTGTAAATGGTTTAAGATCTAAATTGAAACTTAAATATTTTTGAACACTAATTCACCCCCCTTCTCAGTGTTCCTTGAGTCCAACAATTGGTATCAAAGCAAGGTTCCTCTAAAGAATTTTGACAGCTTGAGGTGGATCTTGGAATGCAATGGACTCTAGTGGTCTTCAACAACAAATTTTGGTGGTACTTGATGATCTTGATCAGTCTAAAGCAGAAGTCCTAGAATTAAAAGAAAATCTTGAGGATGCTAAAAAATTCATTCAATCATTGAAGGATAAAATCAATGAGTCAAGAGAAAAGAGGAAGGAACTACGTGATCAACTGAAGCAGAAATAAATTAAAAGCTTGGAAGATGTTCACCTGAATCAAACCTTAAAAGAAATAACTGAAGAATGTGAAAAGCTTGCTAGAAACAATGCTACTCTAAAGCTTGAGATGGAATCTATGGTGATGAGGAAAACTAAGGAGATTGAAGAAAGAAGGAAAAATGAGGAGAATTTGGCCCGATCCTTAAAATAAATATTTAAAGAATGCAGTAGAGTTAATAGTGGATTCATTCAGCTGGAGATTGAACTGCAACAATCCAGAAATAATGAACAAGAACTTGAAAGACAGATAGTTATTCTCAGAGATGAACTCACTACTACAAATGAATACAAGGAGAAGTTTAAGTTCAGTTATGCTAAGCTTGATGATCTGACTAAAGGTCAGAAGGATGCAAATGAAAAGGGAGGTCTTGGATATGAGAAGGGAGAAATTTTTGGATCTGAACATAAGGATTCCAAACAAAGAAATCAGATGAACAAAGACAAAAGGTATTCGGTAAGACAACCCAATGCTCAAAAGTTTAATGATCACTATTTTTCTTGTAACAAATTTGGTCATATGGCTTCTCAGTGTAGAATTAAAATGAATTCAAGCAGTCCATCATTTCTCAGTCAATGTTTTAGTTGCAATAAGTTTGGTCATAAATCAATTGAATGCAGAAGTATGTCTGTTAGTGTAAGGAATGTTAAATGCTACACTTGTGGAAGATTTGGGCATGTTGCTAATCAATGGAGATCAAGAGGAAATAAATGGAATGAGTGGTCTAGAAAAAGAAATCCTGTGTGTCACAAACAGATTTGGTCACATTGCAATATTCTACAGGAACAAAAACATGGATAGAAGAGATCTAATATACAAAGGAAGAATTTCACAGAAAGATGATAAAGGAAAAGGGAAAGTGACTGTGGAAGAGATAAGAGATTAGATGAAAAAAAAATGGGTAAGGAAGAGTGAATCTGATGAAGGAAATAAGTCCGCACCAGAAGCAGTTTCTAGTAATTCCTCCAGAAATTGATCTTAGGCCATTGGCCTAGGGGGAATTTTTCAAGAAAATCCTTTGTCCCCTTATTGGTAGTTGGAACTAGAATGTAGGAAGTTGTTAGTAGTTGTGCTAATAGTTTACAAATGTATCGGTGATCGCTTGTGCAAAAGTTTGTGAAGTAGAAGGTTCACAGATGAATTCTTCTCTTGATTTCTAAGAAAATAGAGTATTCAGAACACCTAGGGAAAAATATTTAATGCGATAAAAAGGTTAGGTGTATGAGTTATAAAAGGGTATTTGGAACCCTCATTTGTCACCTTGCATTGAAACAGAACAGAAGGAGAGCATCTGCAGTAGAATTTCAAAGGAGTAAAGTCAATTTAGTGGCGAATTCATCGGGTATTTCAATTGCTTGTAGAATTCTCACTTAATTTGGTGTTTAGTAGAAACTTGTTCGATACGGAAATGAAAATGAAACAAGTCAAAGGAATTGTGAATTTAGATGAATACAACAATGAAAAGATTAGGGATGTGAGAAATATGTTTCCAACCGATGAATTGAAATGGCTTGAAGGTGTGAAACATAAAAGTTTGGACATTTGGAGTGAATTTCCCTATTTTGATAACGCAGAATTCATTAGGTTTATCTTGAATAGATTGAATGATGAAATTCTAACTCTGGATAAACCCTATCCCATTTCAAAAGAGGTGATTAAGAATCTAACTAGATTATGCAATGTTGGGGATATACCAAAAAAAGAAGTCGATTCAGAACAAGGAAGTCGAAACCCTAACCAGAGTAACTAGAGATTAGAGGGCTTTGATAATTTTGATGATCAAAGATCCGATAACAAGGTACATTGTGCATGGAATCTCATACAAAATATTTTTCGTAAATAGGGAAGGTGCAACTTCAACAGGTGCAGTTTACATCTCTCATAAAATGATAATGGAGGATCATGATTTTGACTTGTATGGATTGCTAAAAGATCAATTGATGGAAAATGTTCAACTAACAAAGTAGGTAGATTACCCCTTCAGGTTTGGTACCTTGGTCATATTTCTTGTAATGTATTTTCTGAATTGCTTGCCAAAAATCGATAATGTTGTATGGAAAGAGAATGGACTAGTTTGTAAACAGATTTATGAACATTATAATACTTTGGAAAATTGTAAGCATGAGTATGCAAATTTCTTTAAAGAATTGCTTGGGAAATTTGGAGCAATTAGCATTTTCATTCTGGTAAGAGCACTTGAAGTTAGATCCTCTTTCGGTGAGATGGGGAGGAAGAAGAAAAGATCTCAAGAGATTGTTGATTATACTCCTTCGGCACATAAAACTCCAAAAATTGAAGGAAAAGGTAAAGATCTAGTGATTGTGGACATGCCAGATGAAGAATATGATGAGTACACTCCAAGGGAAGCATCGAAATAAGTTGAGCTGAATGTAGTTATAGTAGAAGGAAGAGAAGAAGAAGGTGTTTTATCCAAAGTAAAGATATTGCAACTTGTTCAGGAGAAAGATGAGATGGAAAAAATTGTTGACATATGGTCTGATAGAGCCTCATATGGGCAAGACCTGATCGAGAGCACACTAAGTACTTATTTTGTGCACAATAACATTGGTTTGGAGAGTTTGTAGAATGTGTTTCTTGAAGAGATGATTGAGTGCATTAAGGAAGCCATTGTCTCTGAATCCAAGGATAGAAAAGAGGGAGAAATAATTCTACATCTAAAGGAGAAATTCAGGCTATCTCTTACCAAATTAAAAAGGTAAATGAATGTGTTGAGGCAATGTATAAATACAACCAATAACATCTACAACTATTGTCTTCATTGGCCTCATGTAGTTGGGAAATACAAAGATAAGATGGAGAAAATTGAATCTAAGCTGGACAAGATTGGTTAGGATTATAACATGTTTCAAGATTAGGATGGCGTAGTCAAGAAAACGATTCAAGAATTGCAGCCTGAGCATACAAAAGTTCTTTTCACCAGAAACAACCTTGCGGACACCTTTTGGAAAGTGAAGGATTTAACCGAATGCAGATTGGAATAGTTGATTGAGGTTCTGAGAAAAGGAGAGTGTAGACACCGAAATCTGGTTTAGGCCTGCGACTTCAATATTCTTCATATTTTGTATTCTTCATGGCCATGATTAAATAATGTCAATTATTTAATTATTCATCTTAACATTAATTCTTCTATTAATTAAATAATCTTAATTATTTAATTAGTTCATCTTCTTTTATTTCTTCTATTAATTAAATAATATTATTATTTAATTAATTCACATTGTCTTTATTCTATCTAATTAATTAAATAAACACTTTGTATTTAATTATGTTACTAATTAACCTTATCCGTCTTGTCAAATTAAATAAATTCATGATTTATTTAATTATTCATTTAAAATCCCTTCATCACTTAATTAAATAAATATTAGTTATTTAATTATTCTTCAACTATTGAGTCTTGAATTAAATGAATTATTTAATTCATTAATTCTATTTTAACGCATTCCTCTATATTTTAGATAATTATGCGAGTTATCTAAGTATTCACTTTTACTCGACTCAACATCTATTTTAATCACTCAGTTAACATTTGATTTAATGTCTGAGTGGCATCTTCGAGTAATCTCTTCGTCAAACCATTCAATCATCCAATTCTAACTCATTTGCGTGCACATGCATATTAATTAAATATTCTTATTTAATTAATTAAATGTTGTGCGTGCGTTCGAACGAGAGTCGTTATAATCAATCTTCATCTTTGTCATGCAAAGATATTTTTAATGTTTTTGAATGCCGAACTGAAGATTAAATCATTTATTTAATCTTTAATTCTATTTCTAATTCGAATCACTCATGTCATCACTGTCAGTTATCATAATGCATGTCTAATCAGTCGATCTTAACCATCCGTTGATCTTTCAATCTTGACCTGTCATTCGAATAATCAATTTTCTATAAATTGATTTGTAATTCTTCATTCCAATCTCTCTCGCAAATTTTGTAACTTAGGAGAGCACTTTGTCTTGAATCTTCGATATTTTGCTAATCACTATCTTAGGCTATACTTGCACGAACTTGAAAATCTGAGGGCAATTATACTACACAAGCAAAAATGGAGAAGGGCAATCGAGATGAATCATGGAAATACGTTTGAAAATTGGTGAGATTGTTCTAGTTTTAATTACGTATTTACTTTCCCATGTTCTTTGTTGCTTAATGAATGAATTTGCATTTTAGATTTTAGTATTGCCTTGCATGTGTGCTTCTAACGAGTTTTTCTGCAGGACGCTTATCGAAGACCCTAGTTAAATTTTGAAACAGATTGTTTGGTAGCGTAGCAAATCTTTTGTTTGGTTAAAATTAACAAGTGTCTACTATGTTTGGTGTGAAAGCACAAGTCTGGTTACCCTTATGATTTGGTATATCGAAGTATCCTCTCCCCTTGTGCATCCGTGTGATCCTGGGTGTAAGAGAAATGGTTACCAACTCTAGAACTTGGGCCTGTTCTGGTGGGGAAAAGTACTCACCCCAGGACAACTCAGACCGGTAGCACCCTGAACCCGAGGGACTTCCAACCAGTATATAAAAGTGAGTTCTTGGGGAAACCCCAAGAATCACGAGTGTGGTTCCGACGAGATGGATCCGAAAGGGGACTCGCGCCGTATGGATCACACCCCATGAACGGAATGCCCGAATTAAATACCCTTTGTTGTAGAGACCAACCTATTTGTGGCTGTTGCTTGGTATTAGTGCAGGGTACATATCATGCCCCAAGATACTCACTACTGATCCCCTTGAGTAGAGATAGTAGTTCTTGGGAGGTCATTGCCCAAAGAATTCAGAATTGGTGTGCTCGAAAGATGTTAATGAGCCGTGGAGGGGAGCCAATGCCACCAAATTCCTAAGCTATCCGCTCTTGAGAAGGAAAGGTGTTCATCACCAATCCGGGGTATAATAGGTGGGCTATACCAAGTATACAAACCCTAGGCCTTTGGCCTATTAGGATGTGCTTGTCTGTTATCACTTTAAACATTCTTTGAGTCCAAAATCGAAACTGAAAACACTTTGTCTTACGATTGTCTTTGATTGTTAGAATTTGATCACGGAAAACGGAGTCAGTTTAAATTTCATGTCACTAAAAATTCACAAAGAGTCGCAATTGTTCACCAGAAACACGCATCTGATTTTTAGAGTCGCATCTGTTAGGTTTTGAGTCGCAACTGTAATTCTGAGTCGCATTTGTTAATTTTGAGTCACATCTGTCAGTTTGGCTCGCCTCTGCTTTGAAAAAAACTGCATGCGTTATATTTCGAGTCGCATCTGTCAGTTAGAGTCGCATCTAGTAGATTTTGAGTCGCATCTGTTAGTTTATACCGCAACTATTAATTTTGAGCCACAACTGAAAATTAAACGACGCATCTGTCTAATTATCAGAAAACCAAAATTCACAGTCATTGTCTAGTCAACACGGTTATACTAGTTTCAGTGGTCTTCGCACAAACAGTCTTTGAAACAGAAACCTGAAACGATTTGCTCAATTTTGCATCCTTTAGGTTCATTTAGTCATTACCATAGTTGTCTTCAGTTAGAGTTTAGCTTCATCTTAGGGTACATACCACCTTGCATTAGACTTCTAGGAAGGTCACTTTTACAAACTTTAGAATTGATTTACCATCTACACTCTAGAAAGGTCATAGTGTCAACGAAATCTGTCATTGAACCTAGTCTTATCATCTTATAATTTTTCCTACATAGAGTCATCCTAGCTCATCAGTCTAGTTAGGAAACTCAACTTGTCTTTGATCCTCATCCTATATTGGTTCCTTGACTTAACTAAATTAACACCTTGGTTTGACTTTAGGCAGTTGGTCCCTTCATCTTGGGTTTATAGAATTGATCACTTTAGGGTCTTGCTTAGACTTTGCATCTTTAGAGTCTAGACTAGTGTCATCCTAGGACATTCATTATTTGCATACGAAAATCCCAAAAACATAGACTAGAGTCATAAAGTTTCTAGATATAGTCTTGCATTTCCCGCATATTGAGCTTGTCTTACTTGGTTGAAACTAGGTCTAAGAGAAGAGAGAGAGAAAACATGTCGAACCCAAACGAGTTCATCAATCCATTTTCTTTAAAACCTCATAAGACTCTATTAGACAAATTCACCACTAGAAACACTCAAGGACACATTGTAGTAGAGGACATAGAGGCTGCCACACAAGACCCTGAGTTTGCCTCTTTTGTAGATGAGTACCTAGCAAATGATCGTCAACGATTTTTAGGAAAATTGCTAGCTGAAGGTTCCACCTTACCTCCAGGATTTGACATTAGCACCTTACAAACTCAACCTACACAAGGGACAAATACCACGACTGCTAGTACTACTATACCTCAGGTCAGCACAACTATGCCATCTAGCATATCTACATAGAGTACAACAGTCCATACGTCCCCATTTGGTACATCTAGCATGACATCGGGATTTAATTTCACTACAGGGGCATCATCATCCACTCCCACTGGTCCTCTTATTGGGAGTAAAAGACCTAAAACGACAGCCCATACATCATATGTCTGTGTCACAAGTGCACAATCAACAACCATACCTACTGCTAGTATCATGGGTACCTTACCACAGTCGATGGCCATACCTAGTGCTCAAATCACTAGTACTATACCAAGGATTTCACAAATAGGGGGAATTCCCTCCTTCCAATATGGAAATCAAAATCCACTCTTCCAAACTAGCAGTCAGAGTCCATTTACATCGATTCTGAATCAGAACCCTTTTTCACAGATTGGTAGTCAGAATCCGTCCACGCATATTCCAAGTCAAAACCAATTTACGTCGGTTCTGAATCAGAACCCTTTTTCATAGATTGGTAGTCAGAATCCGTCCACGCAGATTCCAAGTCAAAACCAATTTACTTCGATTCTAAATCAGAACCCTTTTTCACAGATTGGTAGTCAAAATCCATCCACGCAGATTCCAAGTCAAAACTAATTCACCTCGATTCTGAATCAGAATCCCTTTTCATAGAGTGGTGCTCAAAATCCATTTACACAGAACCTAGGTCAACACTGATTTATGCAGATACCAGACCAGAATACATTTACCAACATTCTGAATCTGAATCCACCTCAGATGCCAACATTCAATCAAAACCCATCACAAAACTTTGGATTTTAGAACACATACATGGATCCGCATTATCCTCCTAGCACATCTTTGACCCAAGTTGACGTCCTACAAACACAAATGCATGCATTACAAATGCAAATGGATAACATGTCGGTGTCAACTAAGAAATCATTTTCACCAAAGGACATATGCCCATTCCCTTTTGATAGATCATTGTACATGACACCTTTCCCTCACGGATATGTCATACCGAATCTTCGTAAGTACAATGGCAAATGCAATCCAGTAGAACATATCAGGGAATTTTCTACCATATGCATAGATTTCACTTACGACCCCACGTATCTTATGAGGCTATTTCCACGAAGTCTTGTAGGAGTTGCACTAGAATGGTTTTCGGGTTTAGATTCTGGCATTAGATCTTGGGGGGAACTAGTCGAGAAATTTGTGGAGCAATTCTCCTTCCACATTGACCATGAGATAAATATAGCAACCTTGTGCCACACAACACAAGATGAAGCTGAAACATTCATTGCTTTCTTCCAGCGATGGAGAACTATTGCTAGTAGGTGTCCTATCGAGATACCTGAAAAACAAAAGGTTACAATGTTTCAAGAAAACCTTCATCCAAAATTCAGGAGTAACTTAAGGGTACATTGTTGCATATCTTTTTCAGAACTCATGGAAAAAGGGGTGATAATAGAGAAGGATCTCATTGAAAAGGGTGAAATCAAAATGACAACATCCAATAGAAACCCAATCGTACAAAACACCCCCACTGACAGAAACAGATTCTGGTCTCGCAACAAAAATGTCACCAATGATGGGGTGGTTGATGCTAAAACACTACAAGCAAGACTCCTCCTCACATTAAAAGGACCTCATACTTTTTCCAACATGCTTAATGCTGTCAATCAACCTCCTAACATGGTCTCAAATACTCAACATCCACAACCAAGGAGATTTCAAAAATGTGAGTTCACTCCCTTAGGGGAACCCATTGAGTCGGTGTTCAAACAATTGTTACAACACAACCTCATACAGCTACAGGAACCAAGACAATACGATCCAGGATAGTTTAAACCAGCTTGGTGGGATGACAATGCCTTTTGTGATTATCATAGGACTAAGGGACATAACCTACAAAACTGTCGACAACTGAAGAATATCATACAGGATCTTGTTGACAAGAGAATTATTGAGGTTAGTGGACAAAAACAAAAGACATCCAACACTAATCATCAAGTCTTTTCAGACCCACTACATGACCATGGGAAAGGAACTATCCCCAGTTCGAGTACTAAGACTAATATGTCGGCCAATTATGCGAGTATCAAACATGATTATGATAGCGGCAAAATCATTCATTGCCTTCACGCCGCTGATCAAAACATCAATACCATTACTATCAATGCTAATCCTGAGTGTGCAGTCAATACTCGTCATACTAAGTTTACTATCCCAGGCCCTCCATCACAGCAAACACCTCAACCTTCCAAGTTACAATATAACCTACTTGACCAATTGGGGAAGACCTCAACCCAAATCTCAATCTTGGAATTGTTACGTATCTCTCCTAAGCACCGATCTATCCTCGATAAGGCTTTACAGAACACCACAGTCCCTAATGACCTTGATGTCAATCGTTTCCAGGAAATGGTGGGCTACTTGACCAATAATCATCATGCCACATTTTCTGAACAAGACTATTCCACAGACAAGACGAATCACAATGACCCTTTACATCTAGAAGTCCTTGTTGATGACACCAAAGTTAGACGAGTTTTGGTAGATGGAGGAGCAGGGTTAAATCTATGCACTTTAAAACTAATTAAGGCATTAGGTATCTTAGAAGCATGCGTAGACACCACTAAGAGTATTGTCATTAAGGCTTATGATGATGAAGAACGAAAATCAAAGGGGGTGGTAACACTTCCTATCAAAATTGGTCCTACGGTAATGGAGACAAAGTTCCAGGTCTTGGATCTCACCCTCCCTTATAACCTTCTGCTAGGTAGACCATGGATTCATGCCATGAAGGTGGTCCCTTCCACATATCATCAATGTCTTAAATTCCCTTACAATGGCACCGAAATAAATATAGATGGTGATCCAGATCCTTTCCAGTATTGCACCAATCTAAAGGAGATCCCTCAATGTCAAGTGCCAATCAACCAAGAGGCCTCACCATCTAATCCATCTTCTTATGTTGACCCGTCCACACTCACTCGAACATCTGTTTCACCCTCACTTCCTACCACTCCTAGGGTCGAGATCCAAGACAAGGGTTGTGGAGAGTATTACATGAAGACTTCTTATTGTGTTAGCCATTTGGTTCCTCCTAAGTCATATGGTTCACCTATAACAGGTAGGGGACAATCTATGATCACTATACATGTTCCCCCCACAACAACTTTCACTAAATGGGGTGAATTAAGCAAAGAGGCTGTAGATACAGAAGATGTCACTTCCTGGCTGTATAAGGAAGATAATCAAGAACCCCTTTTACTTGCTCACATTCCTACAATTCTATATGGAAAGGGTTTCAAAATCATGCAAAGCAAAGGATATGATGGACAAAGTGGTTTAGGTTTAAACCAAGATGGCATAGTGGAACCAATATTTGTTTCTCAATGGCCAAAAGGAGTAGGGCTAGGGTTTCAACCGATTCAGATTGGCGTTCCTAGTACTCCATCACCCTTACTTGAGGAAGTACGTGCTTCAGAAGATACTAAGACATCTCACGAACCAGTAGACCAACAACATTGTGACTCCCCCGATTCTAACGATTATGAGTTGGATTCCCTATCCTCTACTTCCTCCATGGACCTTGACAAGTTATTTGGAGAACTCGACTTGATGTTAAGTTCTTCACCTAATCCTTTGAATTCCTGTCCACCAAAGAAAATGACAAAAGAGGAATGGTTTAAACACTACTATTGGGAATCACTTGATCCTACCTCTTGGCAACCTCAGCCACCTGTTTCCAATAGTCAAACCTTGGCATTAGGCTCACCTATTCATCCACCCAGACCCAAACCCAAGAGCAAAATAGACTTGGTACAAGACTTTTGTAATCACATGAATAATTCAATCTTTACCTTGACCCCATTAGACTTTGATAACTCCGACGATGACATGCCTTTAGTTTATCCCCAACTCATAGATTGGGATCAACAAGATACACCTGTCTTAGACACTTTTGAGAATGACAAAGCAATAGCTAAGTTCCTGGGATTACGAGAATGCATACCTAACAGAGATCATAAAGCTGGTTTTACCATTGACTTGGACAATAAAGCATATTTTGGGGAATCTGTTCAACCCTTAAGTTGCAAAAATGAGAAAAAGAATAAACAAGATAAAAAGGATGAGTCTTTAGGTGAAAACCGAAAGGCACCTCTAGACAATGAAAAAGTAAAAAGAAAGGACGCATCCAAAGGTGAAAACCTCTCTGAGGCACCTAAGGATGGAGGTTTGAACATTCTCCCCATTTCACAGGAAAATTCACCCATGCTCATTGAAGAATCAGTAGAAGTCAACATAGGCACAAAAGAGAATCCTCGATTGATTTATTTGGCAGCGTCATTGACAACACAAGAGAAATCAGAGTTCCACGACTTCTTTGAACAGAGACAGATAAATTTTGCTTGGTCATATGCTGACATGCCTGGGTTAGATCCTGAACTTGTTCTACATCACTTGCCTTTACAAACTGTGCGCCAAAACCAAGAAACAAAAAAGTTGAGAAAAATGCATCCACAAATTGCGTTATTAGTCAAGGCAGAACTCAAGAAACTCTTAGATGTTGGTTTCATCAGATCTATTGACTATGTAGATTGGATTTCCAATCTTGTACCAGTTACCAAACCAGCTGGGGGCATCCGCATCTGCATTGATTTTAGAGATATCAACAAAGCTTGTCCTAAGGATGACTTCCCTTTGCCTAATATAGACATGATAGTTGACATGACAGTAGGATATGAGATGTCCCTTATGGATGGATTCTTAGGATATAACCAGATCAGAATTGCCACTGAAGATCAACCTAAGACAGCCTTCACTTGTCCTTGGGGAACGTATTGTTGGAATGTTATGCCCTTCAGACTCAAGAATGCAGGAGCAACCTATCAACGTGCCATGACTATTATCTTTCATGATCTAGTACACACTTGTATGGAGGATTATGTCGATGACCTTATTGTAAAATCCAAGACAAGGGCAGAACATTTAGAGGTTTTAGACAAGGTATTTCAGAGGTTGGAGAAGTATAATGTGAGGCTCAATCCAAAGAAATGTGTGTTTGGAGTCAAGTCAGGAAAGCTGTTAGGTTATATCATTTCTAGATGAGGCATTGAAGTAGATCCTGCTAAGGTAAAAGCAATCATGGACATGCCACCACCCAACAATCTCAGTCAACTAAGGACATTACAGGGAAAGTTGCAATCTATCAGAAGATTTATAGTGCAGCTAGCAGACAAGACACACCCTTTTCAACATCTACTTAAGAAAGGAGTACCCTTTGCATGGACACCTAGGTGTGAAGAGGATTTTCAACTGATTAAAGAATATTTACTTACACCACCTGTCTTAATGCCACCTATTGAAGGGAGACCATTGATTCTTTATATCACAGCAACCCACATCACTCGGAGCATTGCTTGCATAGAATGACGATGAAGGTCATGAAAGGGCAGTCTATTATATCAGTCGGACTTTGGTTGGTTATGAGATCAACTATAGTAACATTGAACGTGCCTGTCTTGCAGTAGTATTTGCTACCCAAAAACTGAGGCACTACATGTTAAACCATCAAACAATGCTGATTGCTAAAATAGACCCTCTGAAATATCTTCTTAGCAAGGCAGCATTAACAGAGCGACTGGCCAAGTGGGTTATGATACTTAGTGAGTATGATATACAGTATGTAGAAAGAAAGGCTATTAAAGGATAGGCCATTGCTAATCAGTTAGCTGATGCACCCATACAGGCAGATCACCCATTAGTTGCAGACTTTCCTGATGAGTTCATATTCACATTTGACACAAACATAACATGGAAACTGTACTTTGATGGCTCACATACAAATCATGGTTCAGGGGCTGGGATATTGTTTATCACACCACAAGGTGATTCCATCCCTAAGTCATTCAGGATTGCATTTCCATGCACTAACAACATGGCAGAGTATGAAGCTCTAGTGACAGGGTTACGCATGGCGGTCAAGTGGAAAATTAAGGTTTTACAGGTTTATGGTGATTCTCAACTGGTAATCAGATAGGTAAATGATGATTATGAGACTAAGGATGAGAAGCTTACTCCATACAAGCACATGGTAGATAGCTTTAAAGAGTACTTTGACAAAGTTGAATTTCATCAAATACCTCATATTTTAAACAGGGCAGCAGACGCTATGGCTACCATTGCATCACTTCTTGACATTGCTAACAACGTGCCTAAGTTTGAGTTCTTGGTGGAATAGCTTTTGGTCCCAGCCTACGATATCCTAGATTCTGAAATAGTGTGTGACATCGTTGGTCCCAATTCCCCATGGTACAAAGAAATCTATGATTACCTTCATGCCGAAGTTGTACCCATTGGTCTATCCAATAACCAACATAGAACATTCCTCCGCAAGTCAGCCAAATATACCATCGTCGGAGACACCCTATATAGACGTGCCTTAGATAATACCCTACTGAGATGTTTTGATTCTACTAAAGCACAAGAAACCTTGTGTGGGGTGCATGAGGGTATATGTGGTTCCCATTCTAGCGGTCCTACCTTAGCCAAAAATATTATGAGACTGGGTTATTATTGGCCTACTATGGAAAAAGACTCATATGTCTTTGTAACAAAATTCTGCCAATGCCAAGTTCATGGAGATTTGATACATGCCCCAGCACAGGAGCTCCATCCTATCACGTCACCATGGCCCTTTGCCCAATTGGGACTCGACCTCATAGGTAAGATCCACCCTTATCATCTAATGGACACAAGTTCATTATCACTGCCACTGAGTAATTTACGAAGTGGATTGAAGCCATTCCTATGACATACATTACCGGAACACAGATTTCTAGATTTATCCTAAACTATATCATCTTTCGGTATGGTGTCCCTAAGTCCATAATCACTAACAATGTCCGCCCATTTAAGAACCAAGAAGTCCGCCACCTATGTGATGAATTTCATATCCAACATCACTTTTCCACTCCATACTACCCACAAGGTAACGGCCAAGCAGAGGCATCTAACAAGACCATCATTAGAATCCTCAAGAAGACTATCAATGATGCTGGTCGTGACTGGCATTTACAGCTTAACCCTACCTTATGGGCTTATCGTACAAGTATCCGTAGTCCCACTGGTGCTACCCCATATTCACTTGTCTTTGGGTCAGAATCCATTTTACCTATTGAGGTCGAGATTCCTTCCCTAAGGGTATTCCTAAAAGGCCACATTGATGATGAAGAGTACCGAGTGTTGAGAATCCATGAGCTAGAATTTTTAGATGAGCGAAGACAGAAGGCACTAGACCATCTTCAAGCATACCATAATTGCCTTCGTCATAGCTATAACAAGAGGGTCTTGAACAGAAACTTTGACATTGGTGACCTGGTTTTAATGGAGAACCCAAAGAATCAAGCAGAAAGAGACAAACCAGGAAAGTTTGAACCTAACTGGTTAGGACCTTATATTGTCACAGAAGCTTTTGGATTAGGAGCGTACCAACTCTCTACTCCTGAAGGGGAACCATTGTCCTCACCAATCAATAGTATGCATCTGAAGAAGTTCTACGCATAGCTTCTGGGAGCCTTTGTCTTAATTAGCAAAAATACAAAAAAAAAACAAAAAATCACAAAAAAATCGTTATCAAGGTGAAAACCTGGCAAATAGGCATCTTGGTAACACCAAAAAAATTAGATAATCTAGAAAATAGTAAAGAAAAATCATTTGTCCAATAGTGAAAACCACTTTGGTGGCGCTTTGGATAGGTACCATGGTGAAAACCTGGCAAACAAGCGCCATGTGTACTCAACTCTGCTCCTTTGTCTACTATTATTCTAATCTACCATGTACATAGTCCACTTCCGTGTACATAGTCCACTTCCGTGTACATAGTCCACTAACCTGTCCATCACTTGTATATACCATTCATAATAAGTGGTAGTCTTTCCCATAACCTGGAATGATTGACATCAAGCAAAATTTCATATCCCCCGTCTTACCCTATTCATAATCAATTGGTCTTATACTCGACTGGGGGCAAACACTTGATGTGCATCATATTGGTTCTTACATTGGCTATGTGGAAGACGTAAAACCATAGAAAAATCCAAAAACATCAGAAAACTTAAAAAAAATCAAAAAATCAAAACATTTCAAAAATCCAAAAAACAGAGTCAGAGTCAGTCGCACGTGTCAATCTTTGTCGTTTGTTGAACTATGTTGCCTCTGCGACTAGACGTGGGCAAGGCCACCTGCCAATGTTCCCCCAAGGCATTAGGTCAGTCCGTTTAGGTTTGTCTGTATAAAGTCATGAGTCAATCCATATGTCTATATGACAAGGTCATTGGTTGTGTTGAACTACGAGGTCTCTACATGTATAACGTAGGCAAGGCCATCAATCGATGAGCCCCCGAGGCTGCACTAGGTCAGTCCATTAGGGTTCATCACATTCACTTTCATACACATCTTCTATTTGTAGTCAGTCTTGTCAGTCTTTGTCATTTTTTGAACTACGTTGCCTCTGCGATTGGACGTAGGCAAGGCCATCTGCCGATGTGCCCCCGAGGCCACACTAGGTAAGTCCTTTAGGGTTTTTCGTCACATACAGTCAATTGTCCACACATCATATCAAGTCATGCATCAATCTGGTGAACAAGTCAGCAATATCTCTAAGTCAAATCAAACACCTTGCCCAAAAAAACAATCAAAACAGATCAACTACAGTCTGCTACAAGATGTGTCCTTGGAAATAGACGTTATCAAAACAATCAACCTATGTCTTATACAGGATGAGTCCTTCCTGCATAATCAGAAAGGTCAAACAATCAAACATAGCCTTACATGGGTTATCACATCAACGACATCTGACTCAACGTCTTATATGATACATGTCTTTCTGAAACCAGGCTCTGTCATGCCTTATACAGATAGTCATAACATCGAAACCAGACTCACAGTCTTATCCGGTATGTGTATCTCCTCACATCAGGCTCTATCAATCAATCTATTTATCAATCAAACAAATCAAACAAACACATCATGTTTTGGCAAATATTTTACTGGCTTTTTGACTTTATGGCTTATTTATCTTATCATTTATCTTGAATTGATGACTGGGATTCATGTTACTAGCTTTCTCAAGGATGTCCCATGAAGGATTTAGAGAAGCAATGATGTATCATAATTCTCTTTTCGTTGACTGCTATCTGTTGACTGTCTTTTCAATTTGATTTTGAGTCATGTTACTAGTTTCCTCAAGGATGTCCCATGAAGGATTTTGAGGAGCAATGATGTATCATGACCCGTCTTTTCTTTTGTTTGCTGTCTGTGGTTTGTCTTGACAAAAAGAATGGGGCAACTTGTGCCCTTAGTATGAGTTAATGACAATCCTTATCTGTGACTGTCTGTTATTAGCAAGTGGATGACCTTGCACACCTTGATCTATGTCATATCGTGGTGTTTTTATCCATTTGTATTAGTCCCGCCCAATGATGATAAAGTGCAATACCTTTTGTGATACGAAAAAATATCGAAAATTCCTAATACTAACATCTATCTTCTATCTTTCATTCTTTGTCGATGTTTCTTTCTGCACTAAAAATTCTTCTTTCTTGCATTATGATGAAGTCCTGTGACACAAAACGGTGTACATCATCCTGCATCAACATACATGTTAGAAACATTCATACATTTAGGAATATTTTACATCTAAATCATCATGGCATAATAGACAATAATCATTAAAAACCAATACATATTATAAGCATTTCATGTACAAATCAACTGTAAATACGTGCATCGCATTACATTTGTATAACATCACATGTCGTCTGCATTATACATATAACATCACATTGCATCTCATAATCATATAGGATCATACATCATATAGAACCATGCATCATGTAGGATCAACATTATCTCATTAGTTGCATTAACATCATAAAATACATATACTCATCCATCACATAGGCATATCATATAAACATCACATGTATAAATAAAGACTGCATAATCCATACATAGAAATGCATATCATGAGAATCACCGCCAAAATCATATATATATATATATATATATATATATATATATATATATATATATATCGCTCAAATGTGTCACATCACAATGTCATAATGTATCACAAATACATGGAAGCCCGTAGGCTATAAGATCAAAATACAATGTCTCACAATAATCTCAGGCAGTATCTCTATCCTGAACTGCCACTGCCATCATGCCGAGAGTGTGTGGGAGAGTGATGTTGGGAACCTACTGATCTCTGAGCTGTGGGAGGTCTGTCATATGGCCTTGCTCTATGTGGCTGATCCACCCCCTCTGTGCTAACTGTCCGTGTGTGGGTTCTAGTCTGAGACCTGCTACTGTGTGCCGCTGAAAAACCGGGAGCCCGTCTCTCTAGGGGAACCTCTGCCTCATATAAGTCCTGATAGTATCTCTCCCTCTCTCTGGCTCTGACCAACTCTCTAGCAAATGTTGTTGATGGTCCTGTGCATAATGACCTGAGCTCTGTGAATCTCTGCTCAGTCTCTTGCCGCTGGGCTACCACCTGATCTCTCTCCATCAAGGCTCTGTCTCTCTCCACCCTGTAGGCATCTCTCTCAGCCATCAACACTCTCATCTGATCCTCCAATGAGGCAACCTGGGCTCGCAATGTATCCATGTCTAGATCCTCCGCCCTTGTCTCATCCTGTCTAGCCCTGTCTATCCCATCCTCCTCCTCATCAATCTCCTCCAAGATCTGATCTCGGATCTCTCTCTCGTGATCATCATCATCATCATCGTCCTCCTGGTAGGCACCTAACAACCGAAGGGCATCAACCTCTGCCTCCCTCTCCTACCTCCACGTCAGCCACCTCTGCCATCATCCCCTCCATCACCACAACCTCCTCTGCCTCCTCGGCGTACTCATCTGCCTCGTCTGCCTCGTGGACCTGTACCACGCCGCTCTACCAGTGCTGGCTGCTCTGGATCTGTCATGGGGATCGACCTGTGTACTGCCCACCACTGATCATAAGTTGGAGTGGTCCCTGGATCTACTGGTTCGTCCCTCCATCTCCATGGAAGTGCCTGTAAACTATCAATATCTACCTTCGCAGTGGCGACTAGAATCTCTGGCCCCCATAGCAGGACCTCTCGTGATGACCGCGCAAACTCTGCTCTCCCTTGAGGTACATCCTGTACCTCTCCATACTGTCTCAATACCTTGTCCGGTAGCTGCTGCTCTATAATGTGCATATGGGACACTGTCCATCCCACCAGATACTGTGTCTATCTACAAAATGGCAAGTGATCACCCTCATCTCACCAATACTCACAACCCAGGTACGGTCTCCATGTGAACTCCTACATCATGTCTATAGCATGTCTAAAATAGCATGTGTCCCCAATATGGTGCTGTGTGGTGGCCCCCACATAATGGAAGGCGTATGGTGCTCCATGAGGTACATCAACTGTAACAGGTGGTCTGAATATAGCGATATGCTCCCACGCCCATACCATCAGGAGTGTGGTACTACAGCTCATCGACTGTGCCTCTCTATAGGCAATATCATGCAAGTGGAAGTACAACATCCCTAGCACACAAGAACCCCAGGCATATACAACTCAGCACTCGAGCATGCCCACTAACATCTCCCCCCATCCCACAGGAAATCTATGACCTCAGCAGTCAAGCAGTACTATATCGCCTATCAAGGTCGCTACTAGACAATCTAACTGTCTATACCTCTAAGCCAATACCCACCACCTAATCTCATAGTCATCAACCCCTAGCTTTCTAACGTCGACATGGGGGTAATATCTGCACATCTCAGCTATACCCCTCTGGGTATCATAGACCACCCGTGTCCCTCTAATCGGCAGTCTCAGTATCCTATACACATCCTCTAAAGTCACCGTGGCCTCTCCAGTCAGAAGGTGGAAGGAAGACGTCTCTGAGTGCCACCACTCACATAGTGCTATCAGTAATCCCCAATTTGCCCGAATCTGGGGCATATCGGTCACATGCAACAAACCCAAATGCCATAGAGTCCGTCGCTCAGCCGGCCATAAGCTATCTTTGAATCAAAACGTCGTGGGTCTCGACTCCCGTGTATAGATAGGGTCTAATACAACCTGAAACAACATTATACATGCCTCATGTTAGCCTGAATCATCTATTCTAATGCAAACTGCCTGTTTTAACATAAAATGCAAATGCGTCGTTATTTCGCACATGCGTCATTCTTTTACACATGCGTCACTTTTCCACAAATGCGGTTCACAAATTACATATGCGTCATTGTTAAGTAAATATGGCTCATATTAATCACATGCATCATAAAACTATCATTTGCGTTGCATAATGTCAAATGCGTATCAAAATAAATAAATGCGGCTATTAATATGCACATGTGTTTCAGGAAATCAAATGCGTATCAAAATAAACAAATGTGGCTATTAATATGCACATGCGTTGCAAAATGTCAAATGCGTAACAAAAATAAATAGATGTGTTTAATTGCTAAAGCCTATTCTAAATGACCGGTGTAAACTTTCAAATGCGGCTTTTCGCGGTCACATGTGTCATTTGCGCATGCACATGCGGTGCAAAATGAAAAATGATGCATAACTAAAAATTGAATTACATGCATTAAATAACACGCAAATCAAAAAATTTCAAAAGGAAAGTTATAGGTCCATACCGGGGGGTCCACGCCAGTTGGTCTCTGGTATGTCTGGATCCTGTATGCATGATGATGGGTGGCTGGAACTGGAGACATCCTCGCTGAAAGTCAGAGCCAATTTTCAAATCTCTAAGCTAGGTGGGTGCAAATGAATAGTTTTTCACCTCAATTCAAATATATACCTAGGGCTTAGGTGGCATTTCTTTCCTACTGGCCATGTAAACTTCCATTTTCTATCATCCCGTACCCGACCCTCCCATTTTCGAACCCAATTCCGTCAACTGCATTGCATTTTTGCCTATCTACTGGACTAATTGGGAGCATTTCCAAATTTTTCTAAACGTTTCAGAAATTTGTCAATTTTCCCGAGTGGGCATACCTTCACCTGTTTTAATCTGGGGCATGACTGGGGCATATTTTTATCAATTTTCTTTGACACAACACCGAAATGACATTGTATCAAAGAGGGGCAAATGTAGACACCGAAATCTGGTTTAGGCCTACGACTTCAATATTCTTCATATTCCGTATTCTTCATGGTCATGATTAAATAATGTCAATTATTTAATTATTCATCTTAACATTAATTCTTCTATTAATTAAATAATATTAATTATTTAATTAGTTCATCTTCTTTTATTTCTTCTATTAATTAAATAATCTTATTATTTAATTAATTCACATTGTCTTTATTCTATCTAATTAATTAAATAAACACTTTGTATTTAATTATGTTACTAATTAACCTTATCCATCTTGTCGAATTAAATAAATTCTTATTTAATTTATTCTTTATCATATTTCAACTATAATTAAATAAATTCATGATTTATTTAATTATTCATTTAAAATCCCTTCATCACTTAATTAAATAAATATTAGTTATTTAATTATTCTTCAACTATTGAGTCTTGAATTAAATGAATTATTTAATTCATTAATTCTATTTTAACGCATTCCTCTATATTTTAGATAATTATGCGAGTTATCTAAGTATTCACTTTTACTCGACTCAACATCTATTTTAATCTCTCAGTTAACCTTTGATTTAATGTCTGAGTGGCGTCTTCGAGTAATCTCTTCGTCAAACCATTCAATCTTCCAGTTCTAACTCATTTGCGTGCACATGCATATTAATTAAATATTCTTATTTAATTAATTAAATGTTGTGTGTGCGTTCGAACGAGAGTCGTTATAATCAATCTTCATCTTTGTCATGCAAAGATATTTTTAATGTTTTCGAATGCCGAACTGAAGATTAAATCATTTATTTAATCTTTAATTCTATTTCTAATTCAAATCACTCATGTCATCACTGTTAGTTATCATAATGCATGTCTAATCAGTCGATCTTAACCATCCGTTGATCTTTCAATCTTGACCTGTCATTCGAATAATCAATTTTCTATAAATTGATTTGTCATTCTTCATTCCAAACTCTCTCGTGAATTTTGTAAGTTTGGAGAGCACTTTGTCTTGAATCTTCGATATTTTTCTAATCACTATCTTAGGCTATACTTGCACGAACTTGAAAATCTGAGGGCAATTATACTACACAAGAAAAAATGGAGAAGGGCAATCGAGATGAATCATGGAAATACGTTTGAAAATTGGTGAGATTGTTCTAGTTTTAATTACGTTTTTACTTTCCCATGTTCTTTGTTGCTTAACGAATGAATTTGCATTTTAGATTTTAGTATTGCCTTGCATGTGTGCTTCTAACGATCTTCCTTGTGTGCCTATTGTGCAAAGCTTTTATTCTGCGTTATAGAGAGAAATTAGAAGAAGCAATCACAATTCTAGAATCTCTCATCCATATTATCAACCAAGCATTTGAGAACAATAGCTTGATCTTAATCATTGGGATTTCAATAGAAGCTTGGAGAAAATTTCTTCTAGAAATGAAAGATAAGTACAAGATAATTTTTTGACTCAAGTAGCAGGTGTATTTCTTCAAATTTTGATCCAATTTTGAATTAGCAAAGGGGGAGATCCAAAAAAAAATTCATTGATGTCAAAGGGGGAGAGAGAGCAGTGAAAAATGCCTTATCATTCTAAGGGAAAGTTGTGTTTTGAAATTTTGAAATTTTGAACTTTGGCAGCACAATCATATTGGTTCAGACACTTAGTCATTTTTCACTAAGTGTTGCCATCAATTCTAAAGGGGGAGATTGTTGGCATATGGCTTCTCATGTTGTCATTGATGGCAACCTAAGTCATTATTTTGGTACGCAGATCATGATTTTTTCATACCGGTAGGTAGAGTAAAGGACAAAGTAATACCGGTAGAGAGAATGAAGAATAGGGTATCTGGTTAGATTTCAATCTGTATGCTTCACTGGATCATCATTTTGAGTTGTGGACCTCAGGGAAAGTTGTTAAGTATCTATTTTATCTTATTGTTAAGTTTTGTGATGTTGCATCAAATTGGTGGTTAAGTTAGGAGATTCGACAGAATGATTTTCTATTTATTAGCTCATGGTGGCCAACTCAGTGAATATGGCATGTCATGGATGTATAAGGAGTAATTTTTTAAATATTTCTATGTTCGAGCATTTTGATTTGAGGTCACAACATAGCATTAGCTGACCTTGATGGGTATGCATCAAATATTTAATATGGATTGAGCTGACTATTGGGAAATATTTTTATTGTGCTAAAGCCAACATATAGTGATTGAATTCTTGGTAGCGGATATATATATAAGAGATTGATTAATTCATTTTCAAGAGGAGTTGGTGCATGTTCAAAATGTGCAAATACCAGAAGGGTTGTTAAGCGATTTGGAAAATTTTCACTTGAGTAGAAGAGGATTTTTGTAAAGTGAATTAATCCAAAGCAAAGCGAAGTGCAAAGTCAAACAGAAGGTCCAGAATCCGATCTATGAGCCTCACCAAAACTAAAACCATGTATTTGTAGATGTTACTTTCTCAGTTCAACTTTTTGTTGTAATCAAAATATATTCTAAGGCAACAAGCCTTCCTAATTTTGAGTAGTGAGCTCTAGGAAGTGTGCCTAAATGCATGTGCATTCCTAATTATGGTTTAATAGGGTTTCCACGTAAAAATATTGGTGTTATGGTGTTTTGATTGTTTCCTTCTTGTGCTTGCATCTTTACTTATGTTGAAATGTTGTAAATGGTTTAAGATCTAAATTGAAATTTAAATATTGTTGAGCACTGATTCATCCCCCCCTCTCAGTGTTCCTTGAGTCCAACATCAACCTCCTACCAACATGTCCACCATGAATCCTACAAATGACTTGGCACAAAAAATCCAAAGCCTACAAAATAAAATAGCTAGCATTACATTTGATAGATCAATCCATATGATACATTTCCCTCACAACTTTGAAATTACCAAATTCAAAAATTATAATGGAAGAGGTGATCCACATGAACATATATGCTAATTTTACATAGATTTCCTAGAGTTTGCTTATATTGAAACATGTTTAATGCACCTTTTACCCAAATTATAGGAGGTCAAGAAATTGAATGGCTCTCTTATTTACTTCATGGGATCAAAACCTTTCATGAGTAGGAAGAAAAGAAATCAATCATTTCTTATATAACATTGAACATGAAATCTCCATGACTAACCTATATAGCACACAACAATGAAATGGAGAATCATTGAATTCCTTTTTACAATGATGGAGGAATATGGCAAGAAAATTTCCATGACCTATTATTGAGAAAAAAAAAACTTGTGAGAATAATTGATCAAAATCTAAATCAAAGAAATAAGCTTTCACTTACAAGTGCAATGCACTAACACATTTGTCAAAATAATAAAGAAAGGGATAACCATTGAAAAATATATCAGTACTAAGGGTCTTGTTAAAATATACAAGGAAAGAAAAGATAGTAGTTCACATTCCAATGACAAACCTTGTCTATGGGCTAAAAATGAAAAGCATTGTCAATAATATTATACTAGATATAAAATTTATCTGAAACATAAAACCATCATCAAACATGCAACCAAAAAACTAAAATGTGACTCTTCCAAGAGGACCACCTAGATATAACAACAACCCAAGATGAAAATACACTCCCCTAGGAGATCCAAGTGAACCTTCCTTGAAAAAAATGGTCTATTCCAATCTTAGCAAGTTGCCTAAACTAAAATATTATGAAGAACCTTGATTTAAAAACTCATGGTAGAAAGAGAATGACTATTATGAGTACCATATAAGTTTTAAAGGAAATACAACACTTGATTTTGTAAAATTGAAAAACCTCATTTAGGATCTTATTTACCAAGGTGACATTAATATTAAATATTATCCCAACAATTAATCAAATAATGATCTTGAATTGTACAAAGATCCATTTCTTGACCATGGTAATAGAAACCCATCCAATAATGGAAAAAATACAACATCAATTATCCCTATGATTCTTTTGTGCGTCATATAGAAGAAACCAATACACAAATCACCACCACATCAATTACAAAAAAATCTCCCAAATATGTAGTCACCACACATCATGGTAAATTAAGTCTCCAAGAAGTAAAATCTACATATTGTCCTTCATCTAAATACAACCTCTTGGATCATCTAAGAAAAACACCTACTCAAATCACCATCCTAGAACTCCTTCACACATCCCTCATGCATAAGGATATCCTTGAAAAAACACTCTAAGAGTTTTTATACTTAATAAAATTAAAAAATCATCAATTTTAGGCCATAGTAGGATATATTACCTCCCCTCATCATCTCATATTCATTTAAAATTACCTCACATCAACCACTTTCCATAATCAAGCTCTATACCTAGAAATCTTCATCCATAAACACAAAAGAAAAAGAGTCTTGATAGATGATGGAGAAGGCTTGAATATTTTCACCCTCAAATTAATAAACAAATTTGGATATTTTGATGGTGTCATAGGTTTATATAAAATTATCATAGTAAAATCATATGATGATACTAAGGGTGAATATGAAGGAATAATTGATTTTTTTATCCAAGTAAGTCCTACCATAACAGATACTACATACCAAGTCTTGAACCTTGATCTCTCATACAAAATCCTCCTAGACCACACATGGGTACATGGCATGTAGGCCATACTATCCACCCACCACTAATTCTTAAAATTCCCCTACAATGGCATTGAGATAACCATGTTTGGATATCCTCAAACTTTTCAATTCTCTTAAAACATAGAGGGAAAATATCAAAAATCTCATTAAGTGCCTAACAATGATGCCACCACATATTCATCATTAGATTTTGATCCATCCACCCTATATTCATCATCCACTACACACATTTCAAATCCTAGGATGAAGGCCCAATCATTGACAAAGGATGTGGAGAACATGAAATAAAAGGTTCCTTCTATGTGGGAAAACTTCCACCTTCATCTAGATCATATGGTAAACCCCATCCCAATCCAAAAAACATCTATAGTTGTCATCAAATATGAGCCCACAACATTCTCATGCTAGGGAAAATTGAATAAAGAAATAATAGAAGATGATATCTCTGCATGGTTATACAAAGAATTTTAAGAGCTCACTACCTTACCAATTAAAAAATATACAAAGGGATTTCATATAATCAAGAACATGGTCCATACAAATTTCAAGGCCCACGGATCTATAAAAGGGGAAAATATCAAAGGATTGGGTATGGGACATGAAAACTATGTCTCCAAACCTTGAGTGTACCCCTAGTAAGGTAGATGAAAGTTCTCGCATTGTTGAAACCAATAACAATAGTACCATTAACTACTCTTTCATGCATATCATCGATATATTCAAAGACATATCTATTTGCACCTTATCCTCCATATCATTCACTTCCACATTAAAATACAATAACCTTCCAATTATTTATCCCCAACTCATAGATTGAGACCAACAAGGAACACCAATTCTAGACAAATTTCAAAATGATAAAGCTATAGCAAAACTTAGGGGCCTTCAAGACAACATACCATTCAAAGATCATAGAGAAATATTTTAATAGAGAATGATTTGAAACATCATTTTGGAAGAGAATCAATCCTTATAGTCACAAAAATGATAAAATAAAAATAATAAAATGATCCTCTAGTGAAAAAACATAATGTAACATTATCGAATCAAGATAAAGTAGAAAGAAAGGACATATTTGAAGGTGAAAACCTCTCAGAGGTGCTTTAGGATGGAGGATTTGACTTTCTTACTATTTCTAAGTATCAAGAGATATCCCTAGTATTAGTTAAAGAAACACAAGAAATAAACATTGGTATAATAGACTATCCTAAGATCACATTTTAGCAGCCTCACTATTATCTCAAGAGAAAGAATACTTCACAAAATTCTTCTAGAAATAGAGTATAAAATTTTATTGGTCTTATGAAAATATTCCTAGACTAGATACCTCTTTAGTAATCCACCACTTGGAAGTTTTTCTAAATGCTAAACTAGTGAAATAGAAACTTTGTAAGATTCATCATCAAATTGCACTATTGTTCAAAGTTGAGCTTTTGAAACTATTAGATTTTGGATTCATCAAGCCTATTAACTATCCAAAATGGATATCCAATCTTGTACCTATTGCTAAAATCATTGAGGGCATATGTGTATGAAATGATTTTAGAGATATATATAAGGCTTTTCTAAAAATATGATTTTCCATCACCTAGCATAAACATCATTACATGCCTAACAACTAGACATGAAATGCTTTCCTTAATGGATGGTTTTTTAGGGTATAACAAGATCCAAATTGTACCTAAAGATCAACACAAGTCAAATTTCACATGTCCTTGGTGAACACACTATTAGAATGTAATTCCCTTTGTTCTAAAGATTGATGAAGTAACATATCAAGAGAAATGAGTAATATTTCATGACCTATTTCACAAATCTTGGAAGAATATGTATATGACCTATTAGAAAATCCAATCACAAGAAAAGGTCACTTGGATGTTATTGAGAAAATCTTTGGCATACTAGAAAATTACCAAGTTAGGTTAAATCCTAAGAAATGTTTCTTTTGCGTGACTTCAGGAGAACTCTTGGGATACATTATCTCCTATAGAGGTAATGAATTTGACCTTTTAAAAGTGAAAAAAATAATTCAGATTCCTTTGCTAACCAATCTTAAGAAGCTACTTTATCTCCTTAATTCAATGATTCATCACCCAACTAGTAGATAAGTTCCATCCATTCTCTCATCTCCTACATAAAAATGTCACATTTAAATGGCATGATATTTTTAAAGAACCTTCCAATAATTGAAAGAATATCTTTCTTCACCACCATTATTGATGCCACCAATCCAATGAAAACCTTTGATATTAAATATTTTTTACATAATAACATCACTAGGATCTCTTTTTGATCAACATGATGATGCCAATGAAGAGAGATAAGTATATTATATTAGAAAAACATTGGTAGGCTATAAGCTTAACTATACACTAATTGAATGAAATATTTACTCATAGGTTGAATGGTTAAATGGGTCATGAAATTAAAAAGTTTGACATTGAACATGTGGAATGAAAGTCCATCAAAGGAAAATTTATTGTAGACCAACCAATAGAAGCACCTATATATTACGGTAATCTAATTATTTCAAAATTCTCATATGAAAAAATCTTCAATATCACCTCAACAACCCAATGGAAATTGTACTTTGATGGTTCTTATATCTAATATGGTTTGAGAGATGGATTCCTCCATATCACTCCATAAGGAGATTGCTTCCCTAAGGCCCATTGGCTAGCATTTCCATGTATTAACAACATTTTTGAATATGAAGCATTAATAATAGGACTTAAAATGGTAATTCAATGGTGCATCAAATAAATTCAAGTCTATGAAGATTCATAACTGGTCATAAAATAGGTCAATGATGAATACCAAAAAAACATTACAAGTTGCTACCTTACAAGAGAATGATTGATAAGTTCAAGAAATACTTCTCCAATATTTATTTTGAATATATACCAAGATTAAGAAAAAAAAATGATTTTATGGTTACCATTGGATCTCTCTTGGACATGGCTCATAATAGTCAGCATTATGATTTTTTTTTTTAGAAAATTTGTATTCTAGCTTTTGATGTCTTAGATTCAAAAATCATGTGTGAAATTGTTGGTATCAATTCCCCATGGTATCACAAAATTTATGCTTACCTACATAACAATATGCTTCCACCCAACCTAAGTAGTAACTAAAAAAAACCATTCATTTTCCATTCATCATGTTTCACTATCCTTAGCAATACATTATACAAAACAAGTTTTGATGGTACCCTCCTTAGATGTCTTCATTCAGAAGAAGATAAAAATGTCATACATGAAGTTCACAAGTGTGTATATGGGGCACATTCTAGTAGTAATACCATTACGAAGAAGTTGTGAATAGGATACCACTAGTTGACCATGGATCATGATGCCCAAAAATTACTAAGAAATGCATTCAATGTCAACATGTGATTTGATGCATGTACCATAAGAGTTGTAGTTGATAACTACTCCTAGGCTCTTCTCAAAATAGGGACTCAACCTCATAGGAAAAATCCATCCCACCTCATCAAAATGGCCATAAATTCATTATCATTGCCACTGTATTTTACAAAGTGGATAAAAGCCATTTTATTAACCTACATCACTAGCAAACAAACAACTAAGTTTATCCTTAATTAAATTATTTTTTGATATGGTTATCCCCTTGATATTATCACAAACAATTGTAAACCATTCAAAAACCAAGACGTCTAGATCCTTTGCAATCAATTCCATATCCAACACTATTTTTTAACTCCATATTACTCATAGGGAAACAACCAAGCCAAGGCTTCTAACAAAACCATATTAAAAATCCTTAAGAAAATAATCAATGAAGATGGTCATGAATAACATCTTCAACTCAACCTTTCCCTATGGGCCTACCATACTAGTATTCATACACCCACAATTGCTACTCCATATTCACTTGTCTTTAGAACCGAATCCATTTTTCTATCAAGGTTGAACTTCCTTCTTTAAGGGTCTCTTTGTAACATCTCATTGATGAGGAGTATCGAGTGTTCATATTATATTAGATAGAGTTTCTAGATCAAAGGAATATTAGTGCACTAAACCATTTACAAAATTATTAAAAATTCCTTCATCATAGTTACAACAAGAGGATAAAAAAATGAATATTTGAAGTGGGGGAATTAGTTTTGAAATAAAATTAAAATAATTAGCAAGAACAAGATAACAAGGGTAAATTTGAGCCTAACTAGTTGGGGCATTTTGTCATCAAACTTAGCTATGGATCAAGAGCCTGTTGTAGTGTCACAAAATTGCATGTTGTGGCAATTTAACACTTGCACATTTGGCCTATTGCATTTATGGCACCTAGTTGCATTTATGAAAAATAACTTATGAGTCAAAATTTCATGATTCCAACTCCATAAGGGACAATGAAAAAGCATTATCAATCTACCACCTTATTTCTTGTAAATTTTTTATTTGGACGCCTGTGCAATGTGTGGGTGTATGCATGATGCACAAGCGTCCCTGTACTTTCCAAGTTTGAATGAGGGAATCTCATGAACTATTCCTATGACACGTGTTGTCATGGTAGAGTCATGGGTGAAATAGATCTTCGCACCCATGCAACCTCACAAAACTCTATTTTTCATTTCTATTCTCATTCATTCTCACTTCTTCTCACTCTAATTTTTCTTTCTTGCTCTCTTCTCTTCTATATCTCTTTTTTGCAACAAAGATCTGATGGATTCATGTCTCATCAATAGCCAAGGCTCTCTTGAAAGAATATAACATCTCACCTATCAAGCCAAGATGTATCCAAATATTATTGGTAACACTCTCTTGTTTCTTTGTCTTGTCTTTTCTATTTACAAATATACTTGTCTTTTCTATCTTATTTGTGATACGAGTTCTCCTCCATAGTAGGGTTTTTCTTTAGCACACGTCTCATATATTTTATTACACATGTATCATCTATTTTCTATCCATATTGTTGTTCATGGAGGTGGAAAAACCAAAATTGGGGTTTGATTGAGGCAAGCCCTAAAATAGCCCCAACACTTTTCCTCATCCTTGTGTGCATATTTCTAGATTTGAAGAGTTGGGTACTTGTTTCTTGGTTTTTAGCTCCTAGTTTGATAAGGATGACAATGTGGGGTGTAGACATTTGTGTGGTGTTTTCGCATCTATTGGTCATGACTATCCTCCCGAGAGAATTTTTTTTAAGTTCTCTTTCTATTCCTATAATTCATATTTTGTAATCTCTTACCAAATTATGTTAATCTGTAATTTTCCCTTCTTAGCTTAGTATTTCATTTAATTATGTTTCTACAATCTCTTTCATATTACATCCCATCACTTGAGGTTTTTACTTTGAGGTAATCAAGGGCTATTCTCTCCTTGTAGAATATTCCTTGTCCTAGAGACTTGAGAGTAGCGAATCTCCTCCTTTAAACTTTGGTGAACCCGACATGAAACCTTATCATGTCAGATATTTTTCTTCAAAGTTTTAATTATTTTGATGATTATTTTTCCAAAGAATGTTTTGATATGTTGGATGATTCCATAGATGATTTATTATAGGAATCTCCTTCTATCTATAGATCTAAACAAACTTCTTTGCAAGTTGAAGAGTATGTGAATGTAGTTATGGTCTCTACAACTCCTCAAAGGCCTAAGAGACCCATCATTTACGTGAATCTTGCTAGCTCATCACCTAAAAAAATTCATTCTATTCATAGGGTTCCAATCACTATTGTCTCACCAGATCTTTACATGAGGTTCTTGCAATCTACAACTTCTTCCTATAAATTTGTAGCTCATACTTACAACACTAGAAGGAATCAACAAAATTTGAATCAACCGACTTCTTTACCATCTTCTCAACCAATTCTTCCTCCAACACCTAAACCTATAGCTAAAGAATTTGGTGATTATGATCTTGTCAAGAAACTTCATGTTACTCTTGCCAAGATCTTACTATGGGATTTTCTTTAGTCTACTCTAATTTATCAAGGTATACTTCAAGAAGCTTTGAAAAATATTCTCTTTCCTTCTTCTACTAGGCTTATGAATGTTAATGTGCTAATGGCTCATATTTATATTAATTCACCTAATATTATGTTCTATTTGTAGGAACTCCCACCTCCAAAATTTTAGAAGCAAGCGGATCCTCTAATGATAATAGTAAACATTAATAACATTGGTATTAGGCATGCTATTTTTGACACTAGTTTGGCTATCAACATATGTAGCATTGACTTATTACCTAAGATTAAGATTGATTCATATTATCTAGCTAATTCTTCTTTGTACATTCATGGATTCATAATACTGGTCAACAATCCCTAGGTACGATAATCTTGCCTTTGAGTTTGGGACCCATTACCATACCTAGCTTGGTTTTTGTTATGTCAAGACCTTAACCTTATAACATTCTCTTGGGAAGACCTTGGATTCACACTTTTGGAGCCATAACTTCTACTTTGTATTGTTTTATAATTTTTTTTCTAATAATGAGGTAATTACAATCAAGGCTGACCTTGATGCTATAAAACTTTGTGAAATGGTAGTTGTTGGCCAAAACTTGGTTGCTTCTACTCTTAAAATTTTCATTCCTTTTTTATCTTTTAATGCATTGAAATCCTCTTCAATAGTTCCTAATGTGAAATACACTCTTGAGATGAATGTCCCTAGAGAATATCATCCCAAAGTTGAGAATCCTAAGTCTACCCCTTCTACTTTTTCCTTTGAATCAAATGAATGTCTTGGTAATGTACGGGATCCTTGGACTTTACCAAATCTTTCATTAGAGATTAAAAAGTTGATCCTATCCATATTAACATTCCAATGGTCTCATACACCTCTATCAAGAAAGTTGATTATCCTTCTGTTGAGGAAAATGATCATGATCCTGCTAAGGAGAATGATTGTGCCCTTGTTGAGGAATATGATCATGTTTTTTTTAAAGAGACTAATGTTTGTATTCATTTCAAGAAGGATGACTATGACCACATAGAGGAGTATGATCCCCACCATTGGAATGATGGTATCTACATAGATCCTCCTCCTTGTTAGGAATTACACACACATTACAGTCCTGGTTTTAATCTTCTTTCTAAATACAATTATGGGCATAAAGGTTGTGGTCATAATGAGTAGGGAATTCAATTCCCCATAGAGTTTGATCTTTTTGAACATAACATGGGACTTGGTTACCATCATTCTAAACTGAAATACAAAAGTAAAACATGGTTGAATGTCAACATGATTTCTTTCATACCTTCTTCTCTTGAACTAGTTCATCCTGAGTAGATTGAAAGGTAGACTCTAACGAAGTTCCTCTAGATGTCTTCTCTTTAGAGGAGGTGTTGAAGAATTTTTAGGTGTCTACTCTCATCTACCTTCTTATCACCATAAGTGATGATTCTCATATCGGTTGAACAAAAAAACATACTTTGGAGAATTCATTATGAGCATTGATGAGAAGGATCCTTTGTCTAATATGGATGATGGCATTCCTATTTCTCATCTTGAAGATCGTAGTACTCTCCTTATAGGAGATACTACTAATGTCTTCATGGATCCTAAGTCTTCTAAAAAGGTGATTAAGATTGAAAAGTTCCTTTATTTAGAAGAATCTAAACACCATTCTAATTTGTTACATACTCATCTTGATATCTTTGCTTGTTCATATGAGGACATGCTCGATATTGATGAGTCTATGGTGATTCAAAATATCGTTCTATGTCCTAATGCTAAGCCTATTAAGAAAAAGATCCAAAAGATGAATCCCAAGGTTTCCTTATTAGTCAAGACTGAGAGAGAGAACCTTTTGAAAGTTTGTTTTATCTATCCTATTGACTATTCACCTTGGATATTGAATATCATAGTTGTCAACAAGCTTGATGGCCATATTCATATTTATATTAATTTTCATGATATTAACAAGGCTTCTCTCAAGGATGATTTTACATTGCCTAATATTTATATAATTGTAGACTCAACCGCAAGCCATGCCTTATTGTCTTTTATGGATGACTTCTCAAGCTATAATTAGATTCATATTAACTTGGAGGGTTAGTACAAGATAGCCTTCACTACCCCTTGGGGTACCTTCTATTACGTAGTCATACCATTTGGGTTAAAGAATGTTGGAGTAACTTACCAACAAGCTATGAATCTTATCTTCCATGATTTAGTTTACAATATTTTAGAAGATTACATTAATGAAATTTTGGCTAAGTCTACGACTCATCAAGATCATGTTGAAAATATTTTTCTTATCTTTGAAAGGCTTTGCTTCTATAAGATGAGACTAAATCCTCTTAAGTGTGTTTTCAGTGTAGATGCCTGAAAGATTTTAGGATTTATAGTCTCTCTTCATGGAATTGAAGTCGATACAAATAAGATTGATGTAATTGTTTACATGCCACCTCCTAAAAAAATCTCTCAACTAGGTAGTTTATAGGGGAAGATTCAGGAAATTCATTGATTTATATCTCAGTTGGTCGATCACAACCTTCCCTTCACATGTTTGTTGAAGAAAGATGTTTGCTTCCAATGGGATGATGATTGTGAAAAATATTTTGAGTCAATCAAAATTTATTTAGCCAATCCTCCTATCTTAATGTTGGTTGTGTAGGATAGACCTTGTTTTCTTTATATCTATCCATCACCTCATGCCTTAGCAGCTCTATTAGCACAACATGATGATGATGGTAAAGAAAGAGTGGTCTACTACATTAGCCATATTTTATTTGATTGTGAAACTTGTTATTCTACCAGGGAGAAACAATGTCTCACTCTCATTTTTGTAATGAAGAAGTTATGACATTATCTTCTTCATGTTGAAACCCATATTATTCTGAAAACTTATCATCTTAAACATTTATTTACTAGAACCGATCTTTCTAGAAGTTTGGTGAAATGGGTAATGTTGCCCTGTCAGTTCGACATCAAGTTTGTAACTTAGAAAGCAATAAAATTTAAAGTTGTTGCTAAAAAATTGACATATTCTCCCTCATCTCACTCCTTCCCTAATCTGGATTTATTTTTGGATGAAAATATCTTTGTAATAGACCATAAACCTGTATGGGAGATGTACTTCAATGGAGTGATATGTCAATCTAGCTTCGAGGCAGGTGTAGTTTGAATCTCACCTGGATGCAAGCTAGTTCATCTATCCTTTCAATTGGATTTCATTGCACTAACAACATCGCTGAGTATGAAACCCTTATTGCTAGCTTGCATATCATAATGGCTTTAAACATTAAACATCTTCACATTCATGGTGATTGTGAACTTATTATAAATCAAATTATAGGAACATATCAAGACAAGACGAATAATCTATCTTAGTATCAGGATTTGGCCTTATCCTTGCTTTATCATTTCTCTTCTTTCACAATAGATAGTGTCTTCAAGAGAGAAAATTGACACATAGATGCAATGGCAAGTGCAACCTCCCTTGTGTCTCTAGATGATGGTATAGAAAAATACCACTTTGTGGTTTATATTTCCCACTCTCATGTTGTCTCAAATCAACCTAAACCCAATGTTTTAGTGTGTACTCACATAGACTCATGGAAATGGTATTCTCACATTTATAATTATCTAAAGAATGGAAATTTTCTTGATGATGTGACTAAAAATTCTCACACTCTGATACAAAAATTTCAATCAGATATGTTATATTGTTTCATGTTATTTATCTGAAGCCTTATAATGTTCTTCTTCAGTGTCTCACAAAGGCTAAAATACCACTTTCCCTTTAAGAAGCCCATTTAGGCTATGGGGTGGACATTTTGGTCGTAGATCATTGGTGCATAAACTGATTCACATGGGATATTTTTGGAAAATAAATGAGCAAGACTCATTTGTCTTTGTCAAGAAGTGTCCTCAATGTCGACAACATAGTAATCTCATTTTGGGCTCTTGCTCGAGTTTCAAAATTGTTGGGATATGGTGTTGTACACCGTTGCATAATTTGATATATAGTGTTGTAATTAAATAATTTTTTAGTTGTGATACACCAAGGTGGTGTGTTTAATCATACTAGGTAATTATTTAGGGACCACTTTATGTTGTATTGTAACATTGTATTATTATTTAATGTGTGGGAGACATAGGATAAGAATTTAATATTGGTGAATATTTAATAAAGTGAAAACTTAGTACCCAATATTAAATAATGGGTTAGTGGTTTTGTATACACATAGTTTTATCTTATGACTTGGTTGTATTTGTGTGATCTTGAATCTATAAAAGACAACACATGCTTAGTGGTTAAGGTTGGATGGGGGGGTGGGCTATCATTATTGAGTCTTTTTTAGGAATGCATATGTGAAGCATGACATAGGATATGTGGATTCATTCTTGGAAATATGAGGATGCATTGGAGAGGCTTGATACTTCAGATGTATTCATTGTAACTCTTATATTGCTTTATTGTTGAATAATATATGGAGTATGGATGCTTTTGGAGGATGGGTTTTTCCCTCTTAAGGGATTTCTAAGGGTATGTCTTGTGGCTTGTCTATTTGATTTATGCATTATGGTTACGTGCATGCACATTTTCCTCTCATGGGGTTATGTAGGAAATGGATTAAGAATGTGGGTATGATGTATTATTTCCTAACAAGTGGTATCAGAGCTTTCATGGTTGATGGGAGGTGTGAGCTTCCATGTTTTTGGTTATAACCATTGTTTGATTAGATTTGTGCAAAGTTGAATCCATGTACATGCATGTTATATTTGAGGCATTACAAGATATGGAACACATGTTGCAAGTGTTTTTTTGCAGATTTAGGCTTTTGGGTTGTCAAGATTTGTTAGGTTTATTGTAGATCTTAAGCTTGAAAAATATGGGTCAAAAGAGATTTTCTTGGATTGAGTTTTTATATGAGGGTTTTGTAGATGAAATTTTGCAGATGACCTCTTGAGACAAAATGACCTCACCATTGGACCTGGAATGGATGAGAGATGAAAAATGATATAAAATTTGACCAGTTTTGGCTAAGTTGAAAAAAAATGAAAAAAAATAGCCCTGGCCATTTGATCATATGATCTATGATCGTGAGGTCAGGTCATTAAAAACAAAAAATATATCATCCTCAGGAAAATCATCATCCTATTAAAATATTAAACCCTGAAATAAAATAACTAAAAGTTTGAAAACTATAATTATAAATCAATATATATATATGTATAAATTAAGGGGTGAACCACACTGGTGAATCCCCTTTGTCAAATCAAATTGCCAGAGGAAAGGTTGTCGACATTATCAACATTGGTGGAATAGTAACCTACCGACATGTTGGTGGTTGGGGCCAAGTACTTAGCCCCAATACCCAATGGTATCCGGTCCTTATTTAGCCCTCAAATGCAAAATTTCAAACCACCGAATTCCTTCAACCACTAAGTATTTTTTGAATTTTTTAAAAGGTTTAAATGCATTGAATATCATTTGAAATCCATCAAAAATTGTTTTTAAAAGTGAAAATTAAACAAAATTTAAATTTCTTTTTAAATCTGCTACCAACCCGCCATCGATATACTTCTCGGGGCATCACCACCACCGATGGCTCCACTCGAGGTTCACCCACTCGCTTTCCTATATAGACAAATTGGACTTTTTTTTAAACTAGCATAAATTTTTCCCAAGGAGTCAGATTTTCAACTTCTTATACTCGTGATTGTTCATGATGGACCTATATAGGTGATTGTTCTTGGAGTGAGTCATGATGACTTGGTTATCTTGAAGGAGCATTCTCATTCCCCACTCTTGGTCTACTCGGCGGTTTATCATCTAATAGGTATTTCCCATCCTATTTTTTATGTGCTTATGTTTCATGCTTTGATTTCCCGTGGGAATGAGTTGATTTATGGTGATTGATCTTGGGATACTCATTTGAGGATTTTTTAGCATGAGTTTATATTGCTTTATCTTTCATGGATATGGATCTTGAGCTATGGATAGTTAGTTTTCAAGGATTTATTTTGAGAGATGTTTGATATGGTTATCTCCTTGTACATTTTAGTTTATATTATCATTCATTGATGAGGAGTTTAGGATATGGTTTATGGGATTATTTCTTGATTTGGGAATGGTTACTTTGAGTTTGATCTTCTTGGTTAGATAGGCTTACATCCATGTTGTCATTATACCTATATTCATATGTTGTTTGATCTAAGAGATTGAATGGTTTGTGGGTATTGTTGAGGCTTTTCATTTGGGGTTGTTAGGAGATCATACTTGACACAGCATTATACTTTTGAGGTGTTGGTAGAAGGAAATTTTATGGTTTACAAGTTTTCTCTCTTCATTCTATGGTTCCTTCCTAGAGTTTCATGTTCATATGATTTGGGAGGACAGTGGCAACATAGTGCGAGAGAGTATGCAACTATTTGGGTTGCATGTGTGGATCATTATTATTTTTCTTGGTACTTCATTGTTCATCATTTATCACACCTTCATATAGTATTGATTGGTAGTCTACTTGATATGATTTGATATTACCCATACAGTAGGAGTTCTTGGACATGTATGTTCTTCATTGAAAATTTTGATACAGGGAGCTTGTGATTGTGGTTTATGGGTTGTATATGTTGTTGGCATGAGTTTACTGATGTTGTTGATACCTAGGAGGTATGGATGGTTGGATGTATTAGCATGTTTTGTGGATGATATTTCCAATCATGTGGGTTTTTTACTTGACAAAAACTTTTTTGGAGCCTTTATTATCACTTGGATTTGATGCTTGTGTTCTTGGATTGGTGCATCTTTAGCTTGGAATGTTGGAGAATGGGAGGAGTTCATGCTTGATATGGCGATCACTTTTATTTTATTGCAGGTGTCTTAATGGAGCACGAGAGCATGCTATAGATTTATGTGATTTTATGTATGGCTATGATGTATTTCATTGATTGATCCCTTATGCAATGTATACAACAATTGGGTGAATGTAGGGATATGGTGTTGTACACCATTGCATAATTAGATATATTATAACATTGTAATTAAATAATTATTTAATTGTGATGTACCTAGGTGATGTGGTTAATCACACTAGGTAATTATCTCAGGACCACTTTAAGTTGTATTGTAACATTGTATTATTATTTAATGTGTGGGAGACATGGGATAAGAATTTAATATTGGGGAATATTTAAAAAAGTGAAAACTTAGTACCTAATATTAAATAAGGGGTTAGTGGTTTTGTATTCACATGGTTTTGTGGTACATGGTTTTATCTTATCACATGGTTGTATTTGTGTGAGCTTGAATTTATAAAAGTAAGCACATGTTCAGTGGTTAATATTGGTTGGGTGAGTGGGTTACATTATTGAGTTTTTTTAAGGAGTGTATATGTGAAGCATGGAATGGGATGTGTGGATTCATGCTTGGACACATGAGGATGCATTGGAGAGGCTTGATTTTTTAGAGGTATTCATTGTAACTCTCGTATTGATTTATCAATGAATAATAGATGGAGTATGGATGCTTTTGAAGGTTGGGTTTTTCCCTCTTAAAAGTTTCCCTAGGGTATATCTTGTGTTATCTTTTGGCTTGTCTATTTGATCTATGCATTATGATAACTTGCATGCATATTTTTCTCTCATGGGGTTATATAGGAAATAGATTAAGAATGTGGGTATGATGCATTATTTCCTACCAAAATCAAACCTCTCCTTGGCCATTTTTGAAATGGGGGCTGGATATTATTGGAAAATATCACATCCTTATTCTAAAGGACATACCTTCATCATTACCGTTATTAATTACTTTACAAAATGGGTTGAAATTGTTCCACTTCGATCCATGAATGCTGAAGAAATTTGTAGATTTCTTCTAGATAATATCATTGCTCATTTTGGATTCCCTTCTACCCTTATTTTTGATAATGGTAGTTCATTTAAGAAAAAATGGGTGAAGAAATTCCTAGAAAAAAATCATTCAACACTACTTTTCTACACCATATTATCCTCAGTCTAATGGCCAAGCTGAAGCATCTAATAAGACTCTTGAGTTGATTCTTCAAAAAATAGTGAATAAACATGGTAAAGATTGGAATACTCAATTATTGTATGCCTTGTGGGCCTCTCACATGAGTGTTCATATGGATATTGGTACAACACTATACAACCTCGTGTGTGGTACCAAGGCTATCATGCTTTTAGAGTTGGAAATTTCATCTTTGTTGGTTTCCCTTAAAGGGTTGATTGATGATGTTGCTTATCATGTTGATCGTTTGTATTAGCTTGAGTTGCTAAATGAGAACCAATTGTAGGAACTTGAATATCTCCAAGCTTATAAATGATCTATTTCTAAACATTAAAATCAAGGTGTTCTTTCTCAAACTTTCAAGGTAGGTGATCCCATCCTCTATGAGAATCAAATAAATGTAAATGCACCACCTAATCAGAAGGGGGAATTTTAGCCCTAATTGGTTAGGTCCTTACTAATGTAGAGTAGGGGTGTAAAATTCAAAACAATCGCAATCAACCAATCTTGCAATCTATCAAACATCCAATGGTGGGTTTTGCTTGACAAGCCTTCATTCTTCTAGTAGTCTTTCACAACTAGTTTTTTCAATCATAACTTGCAGGGTAAGAATGAACTTCAAAATTTAAAGAAATTTTAAGATACCCTTTTAGGCTTTACAACACATACCAAGAAATAAGATAGGGCCCCTTTGTACGTAAGGACTCAAAATTTAACTATCCCCTTTCCTACTAGGCCTAAAAGAGCAACAAATCAACCTTTTTGGTCATAAATTTTGATGAAAAATTGATATTCAAAATGTAAGACCTATTTGGAATACCCTTTTGGCCCTTACTAAACATATCTCAGAATAAAAATAGGTTACTTTGTACGGAATTCTTCAAAAATGGGTTTTCCTTTTGCCAATTAGGCTTAAAACATGAAAAGATCAGACCTAGGGCATCACCAAAACATGTGCCAACCAAAACCATAAAACATGAAACTTTGAGGAATGGAAATATATACAATTATAAGCCATCACACCAATTTTTAGGATTTTCTACTATGGGAATGGCAAGAAATACATTTTACAAGTCCATTAGGGACCCTACCTAGGATTTTGGACTATTTTTAGAAAAACACTTATAACTTCTACAAAAATTAATGAAAATCGATGAAAAAAAAACAAAAATTTATAGGATTCATGTTCCAATACTATCCAATAGGCTTTAGATTCATTAATGGTCTATACATATTGTACTATTCACCAGATTGGGAAAGAACATGTTCAAAAATGTAGAAAAACATAGTTATTTTAGTTCTTCAACTTCCAAAACTTCATCAATCAACCCTCCTTAGACCACATAAGGTATCTTTGAACATTGAAAACCATTTTCCAACTGCTCCCAACTAATTTTCAAATTACAAACTTAACTAATCACCATTAGACCCTGTTATGCCAAAACTTGCAAAAGTTGCTTTGACAACATTTATGCAACTTGATAACATTTTGCAATCACACTCAAACACTTTCAATGACTCAAGACTGACTCAAATATACATGATATGGTCATTGAAGACCTTATTACATGTTACTAACTCAAACAAAATAAAATTTCAACATTTGACCTCATCTGGAGACATGAAAGCCTATGATGCCCCTACACCATACTCCCAGGGAAGAAAAGATTCAAGCTCCACTTGAATGAAGGGTAGCAACCTGAGAATCATGCTTGAAATATCTTGCCTGATGTCTTGAAGTCTCTTCATATTGTCTTCTTTGGAATAGTTCCATGCTTGCTTCATCTTGTCTTTAGGTTTCATGAACACTTGGTAACGGTATGTAAACTTGTCAATAGAAGCCTCTCCCCCACCTGCACCTCTACCTTGTAATTGATCCCTTTTCCTTTGACAGATATTGTGCACTCCAATAGTACTTGGTTCTCCCACAAGGGTTTGTTTCATTTTCACCTTAGGTGTCTTGTCTCTCAATTTTGCAACCTCATCAAGAGCATTTTGTCCTTTCTCTTTACCTCTAATTATCATGTCATCAATCTTGGGTTCTTGATCAGAGTTACTTCCCTCTTCTAAAAGAAGTAAATCATAACTAACCTTGGTACCTTCAGCCTTATAGGAACTGACATCTACAACTCTCTTTTGCTACTCCACTTGTAGTGGCTACTTGTCTAGCTGTACATCTTCCATTTGCAACTTAGTTTTCTCATTATGTTGCTCCATACTTCCTTTTCCCCTCAAACATTGCTAGCTTAACTCTACAATATCCTTCACAATATTCCTATTGCCTGTAGTATCCAAATTCCCTTCATTTGCAATCTTCCAAACAAGTACATTCTTTGTGTTGGCACCATCCCTTTCTTGAGACACATTACATTGTTTTTTTTTTTTGTCATAGACTGTTGTATAGGAGAGACTAGCCCCTAGAAAAAAAAACTATAGGGTGACTAACATCTCTCCTTGAAAGCAAAAAGTAAGAAAACTTATCAACCACTATGTCCACATGTTCCTTCAATACATCCTGAACTTCCTAAGGCAACTCTTCAATGCTTGTTGATGTCAAAAAAGTCATAGGTTTGCTCACCATTGTATGACCTACTTCTCCCTCTTTTATTAGCTTTAAAAAATATTTTGTACCAATTGACATCACTTTAGACTTCACTTGTGGGCTTTGAATTTCATCTTGCAATGGTGTAAGGGTGTAGGAAAATCCATCTTTTTCTATAACAAGTTTTTTTCTGCCATCATATTTGGCACTCATATCATACTACCAAGGCCTTCCCAAAAGCAAATGACACACATCCATTGGTATTATATCACATAAAACCCTATCTTTGTATCCACCTATATGAAAATCAACCCAAATTTTTTCATTTACAACTACTTGTTGCCTTTTGTTAAGCCAATAAATTGTATATGGAGTAGTATGAGGGATTCTTTTCAACTTAAGCTTGTCAACCATCTCAACTAAAACCAAATTTGAATCTATTGCTTCTGGATTTGATTGTGTAGACTCTTTTTTCATCAACGTTTCGGATCACACACAGTGAGCCATCATCAGGATGGAGAGTTGAAAAAGATTCAAATTCATATGGATTGTGGAAATCTAATTACACTAAAACCAAATTATTTTTACTACCTGAATCAATTACAACCTTGCAAAATTTACTTGAGCACTTACATGTAGTTCTGAAAAGAGACTTCCTCTATGATGGCTCTTTCTCCAATGGTACCTTGGTCAAATTTTTTCTTACCATGAGAGTATCACCAACTTCAGGATCAGCATTGCTTGATGAAGAATGCACACTTTCATTGTCCTCTCTTTCTACAATCTGATTTCTTCTTTCTCCTCCAAAGGAAGTAGTGGACTGATTTCTAGTGCATTTCCATGCTTGATGGCCTACAAATTTGTTGCACACAAAACATTTCCCTATAAATCCATTTGATCCTCCTCTTTGGCTTCTTCTCTTCAAAATAATCTTCTTGATAGACCACTTAACATTTTTCCTTATTGGCCAATGCCAACCATTTTCTTCTTTTGCTCTCTCAAGTAACTGTTGCATCTCAAGATCCATTCCTCTTTCCATTTCTTCCAAGGCTTGCCTCAACTCTATTATCTCTTGCTCAATATTAATTTGTTTTACTTTCTCATCCTTCTTCTAAATCTCGCTTTTCTCTCTTCTTTTCTCTTATTGCTTCTTGTGTGGTAAATTTTTACTCTACAAGTCTGCACGAATGAATCTTCTCAACATTTTCATTCTTCTTTCTCAAGAAATTATCTTTCACCTTGCTTCTTCTTATCTTCGCAATACCTCACCTCAGGCTCTTTCTTTTCCCTATCCTAGTCTTTTGGCATCCAGGTTCTTACTTCAACCTATAAAAAGATAACACATAAACTCCAAAAACTTATATTTCCCAGATCTTCAAGCTCTAATACCAATTGATGTAGAGGAAGGGTGGAAAATTCAAAACAATTTCAATCAACCAATCTTTCAATCTATCAAACATCCAATCGTGGGTTTTGTTTGACAAGCCTTCATTCTTCTAGTAGGCTTTCACAACTAGTTTTTCAATCATAACTTGTAGGGTAAGTATTACCTTCAAAATGTAAATACATTTTCAGATACCCTTTTGGAATTTACAACACATACCAAGAAATTAGA
>VDFB02383602.1:0-38122 GCA_007258455.2 Sequoia sempervirens | reverse complement strand
TCTAGGCCTACTCAATCTTTTTCTAACATATATCTCATTTCATTGACAATCCTAACAACCCTAACCATGTTTTGTTATTTTCCTAAATGATTCACGAGATCCAATAACCTCCTATCTAAATCAAGGAGGTGCTCTACAAGAATAACGAGAGAATCATCCTCCTTTAGAGGTGGGGTAGTAGGAGAAATGGAAGGAGTAAGAGCATCAGTGGCCTCCTTGAGGAAGCTCGTCTCCATCTCCAAAACTATTTCCTAAGAAGTGAAACTAGTAGTGACCTTCGAGAAATCCATTTCTAGGTGCTACACACTTCTTCTAACAGCATACCCGGAGGTTGTAGATTGAGTTGTAAAGCTCATAAATTTTCACAACCCTCAATTCTGCAACCCACATAAGATGCTAGAGGAGAGATCTTAACACAAAGAAATGAACACTATGTTGTTCATGTTCGGTCAACCAAAATGTAGAGGAGGGGGACCGGTTGATCTGAGGACCCAGGTCATGGGAGGGTCCTAAGCAACAAGCTTCCCTGATCTACCTCAAACTTACTAAGTGATTTGGAAAAGGTTAAGCGGTTAAGGTTGAAAAGAAAGAGAAATCTAGTTGCTATTTTCCTTCTACTAACCCGAATGTTTCAAGGAGTCAAATGAGCTAATTCCCAAAGTCCAATATATGGCTCAAGCAACTCACTTCCTAAGGATGACAGTGTAGGACACAGAATCTAGCGTAGCACACTGGCATCTTAGTGGGGAGTTGGCATCTGTATGGACAAAGAGTTTGCAGAATAGATAAAATTCCAAGAAACAAGATAAAAAGTTGATTGATGGATTTTTATACTTATGTTAGAGTGTAAAGAAACTATGAAAATAAAGTACAACAAGAAGAATACTATAATTAATCTTTGAATTGGCAAAGAAGGGAAAGAAAGAAATATCGAACTTCGTGCAACTTGATTCTTCAAATCTCCAATTGAGAACCACCTACACACACAAGACCAAGGAAAATGTTGGGGCTATTTTTGGAGGACTATTTTAGTTAGTCCCTCGCATTGGTGTTTCCACCTCCACAAATAGCCATATAGCAACAATGTATGGAAAGATGATAAGAGATGTGCAGAAATGGAAATACCAAGCAATAACACAAACAAGTATGCTACTATGCAAGTATGATTATACAAAAATGAATGCTAATGGTGGATATCACCTTCATAGCCACATGCTCTCAAGGTGACTAGAGGAAGGAATGAGATTGTAAGTTCTCCAACAATGTTGTCACAATGAAAAAAGTGGAGAAGCCAAGAGACTAGTAGCTTGTAGCTACAATGGAGGTGATGGTGAAGCTTGAAAGTGTGTAAGTTGATCAACAAAGCATCAAGAATTCAGTCAAGTGTGTAGAAGTGTGAAGAAGCTAAATGGAATGAAGGAATAGGAAATTTGAAAGGAAAAATAGAGGCAAAGGAGTCATTTTATGTCCGTTAAGGGAGGAAGATGCATTATGGTTCACATCTAATGGATAAACGTAATGCCTGTATAGATTATAGAGGTAGGAATCCTTTCAGGAAAGTAGCACAGTGTGTGGACCTCCACGTGGCGTGCACACGTCCCTAACAAAATTCCTCCATCGACACAAAAACAAGTTTCCAAGTGGACAAGGAAAGGTGGCAGATGTCGGGATTGCATCATGAAAATTACATTTTATAAGGTAAATGGTATGAAAATGGGGAATTTGTAAGGGGTTAAAATTCACACCTTTACACATAATTAAACTTCCAACTGCACTTTGGTAAGGTACCCTGCTCATGTCTTCCATCTTTGATGGAGATGTTGGAAAATATGAAATAGATAACTTTGTTCCAATTGAAAAAGGAACACACAATGGTTTACTATCTTGCACGTTAAACCTATGTAAAATTCAATTGACATACTTACTTTGGCCAAGCCATAGCTTTTTGTTCTCTCTATCCCTTCTAATTTCCATCCCAAGAATGTTTCTAGCTTCACCAAGATCTTTCATTTCAAATTTAGCAGCAAGTTGAGATTTCAATTCTAAAATCATACATTTCCCTTTTCCATTAAATAACATATCATCAACATATAATGCAATAAACAAGAAATGATCACCATCAATTTTATAATATATACAATGATCTGATTTAGAATACTCAAATCCAAAACTACAAATATATGTATCAAATTTTTGGTACCACATCCTAGGACTTTGTTTTAGGCCATACAAATATTTCTTCAATTTGCAAACCAAATTACTTTTACCTTTCACCATGTAGTGCTTCGGTCGTGTCATATAAGTATCCTCCTCCAAGTCACCATGAAGGAAAGCAATTTTCACATCCATTTGCTCAACCTATAAATCATAAGCAACACAAATTTAAAGAAAAAATCTAATGGATGTCATTTTAGTAACAAGAGAAAATATCTTACCATAATCAACACCCTCAACTTGAGAGTAACCTTTTTGCAACCAATTGGGCTTTGTACTTCTTAATACCTTCATTTGAACTAATCATTTTCTTGAACACCCATTTGCAACCAACAGGTTTTCATCCTTCAAGAAATGGTACAAGATCTCATGTATCATTATTTTTCAAAGATGTCATTTCTTCATCCATAGAAATCTTTCAGGATTCTACATCATTCATACCTAATGCCTCTTCTATAGTTCTAGGTTCATCCATGTTAGTATTCAAAGAAAAAATACATCCCCAATCATCAGGTAAATACCTTTTAGGTGGTTGTTTATGCCTTGTAGATCCACAAACAAGTTGAGTTGGAGGCTCTTCCCCCTCTTCTAAAGATTCAGAACTAGATGATCTCTCCCCAACTTCTTGTCTATCCATGGGCCTCGGTTTCTTAGGTGTAAAATGAAATTGAATCACATATTCTTGTTTATTTTTTTCTAGCTGCAATATAACAAAAGAAGGCTTAGTTTCTCTAAAAATGACACTTCTACTATTTATTACCTTCTATGCAACAAGATCCCAAAGCTTGTATCCTTTCACACCATAACTGTATCTGATGAAGATACATTTCACAACCTTTTTCTCCATTTTTGTTCACTTCTCCTTTGGCACATGTGCATATGTCTCACAACCAAAAACTCTAAGATGTCTTAATGAAGGCTTGTAACCCAGCCATGCCTCTATAGGTTTCTTAATCAACAAGAGATGATGTAGGATACCTATTAATCATGTAACAAGTAGTGGTAATAGCTTCAACCCAAAACCTTTGTTCTAGACTAGCACCACTCAACATACTCCTAACATTCTCCATTAATTTCTTGTTCATTCCTTTTGCAACTCCATTCTATTGTGGAGAATACAAAGTTTTATTTTTTCTATGAATACCATAATCTTTGCATAATATATCAAAATCATTAGAGAAAAATTCACTGCCATTATCAGTCCTCAAACATTTTATTTTCTTTCCAACCTGCAACTCAACCATTGCTTTAAATTCTTTAAATCAACTAAAAAATTTAGATTTACTCTTTATAAAGTATACCCATGTCCTTCTACTATAATCACCAATAAATGAAACATAATATATGTATTTTCCAATTGAAGGAACATCTACATGACCAAGCACATCAGAATGAATAAGATCTAATACACCACAAGATTTATGAGAACTTGATTAAAACTGAACATGGTTTTGTTTTCCATAAATGTAATGCTCACATAAATCAAATCCAAGATTACAATCAAACAAACCTTCAACAAGGTTTTTATTTTTCAAGGTCCTTAGCCCATTTTCTCCAATGTAGCCAAGTCTTTGGTGCCATAACATAGTTTTCTTTGCAGGTAACTTTGATTCAGAAGGCAGAGCACCCTTGGGTACTGAGAAGCCATGACCATCTGCTAAAGGTGAAATCCTCACCTCTTCCAATGGAGTAGCCACAGACTTTCTTTTCATAGAAGTACTATTACACTCAACAGTGCATGCATCAAGCTTATACAATGTGTCATATTTGACACCTCTAGAAATCACATAGCACCTCTAACCATCTTGCATCCTACATTAGAAAATAATACCTGCACACCTACATCTATTAGTTTTCCCATAGATAAAAAATTTAGTGCTAATCCAGGGATATGCAACACACCATTAATCCATTTTATTCTACCATCGAGAAACTTGATTCTAACTTTACCATGGCCAACAATATTTAAATGAGAATCATCACCCAAGTACACCTTAGCTCCATCAAATTCTTCATATTTAGAAAACCAATCTCTATTAAAGGTCACATGGAAAGATGCACATGAGTCAATTAACCATGCATCATTACTTGCATGAGTTTCCAAAGCTACAATGAATGCATCACCATCTTCTTTCTCGAACCTAGAATCAAAATGAAATTGTTTTTTTCCCTCTTTATAGTCCTTAAGAACATGTCCGGGCTTACCACAATTCCATCTTGAATAACTTTAGACTTCCCAAGAGATTTAGATCTCCCCTTGGACTTGGATTTGTCACGTTTCTCATTCTTGTCTCCTTTTTCCTTAGGTATTCCATGAATATTCAAGGCTTCCTTGGCAGTGATGGATACCTTCCTCCTCATCTCTTCAGAAAGAAAATAACCCACCACATCTTCAGTATTCAATATAACAAAAGTACTCCCAATATCCATAATAAGAGAATCTCATGAATCAGGCAAAGAACAAACCAAGATCTAACATTTCTCTTCCTCATCCATTTTACCACCAAATGATTCCAATTAAGCCACCAACATATTCATATCTTCCAGGTAGTTTGTGATTTGTCCACCCTCTTCCATTCTCAAGGAATACAATTTCTTCCTCAAGAAAATATTGTTCACTAAAGATTTGGCTTGATACATCTCACCAAGCTTCCTCCATAGTTTCTTTGCAAAGGTATCTTAATGGACATTGACTAAAACAAATTTTGTCAAGCACAATCTAATTAGACCATTAGCTTTATGGTCCATAACATCATATTGAGCAATCTAAGTAGGATCTGCAAGCCTTGAAACTTTCTCATCAACAACATCCCAAAAATCTTGATATATCAATAGATCCTCCATATTCAACTTCCACTTCTCAAAATTATTTCCAAAAAATTAATCCACCTCTATTCTCCCTTATGAAATTTCCATCTAAAAATTACTACAACAAGATCACAAAGTTTTTTTTGCACAAGATCCCACTCAAATCTAGACTAGTTCAAAAAACCTAAAAACCCACAATTGAAACCAAATGTGATCAAGCTTTGATACCACTTGTAAGGAAGATAAGGTAGCGAAACAACTTCCTACATTAATCTTGAGAGGAGAATAATGAAAAAAATAATAGATCTTTAATAGTTACAAAAACTTAAATAGAAATAAACATAAATATCATGCATACCACAACACAGTGATTTACGTGGGGAAAACCCTTTCGAGAGAAAAACCCTCACTCCAAAAGATGGCCAATATATTATTTAGAAATTACAATGATTACAATATACTTGTAGAGAAAGCTTCTCACAAGAGTGTCACCACTAGAGATCCAAACACAACACAACCACTATGAGTTACATTCTAGGGCAAGCCAAGCCAACAAAATATCTACCATTAGATCTAAAACCTAATAATGAATGGTTCAGATTTATAATATATTATTAATTTAATGTACGTCATCTATTTATGATTTTTTTTTAACAAAAGAATCTTAACACACATCCCACTCCTCCCCTCCACCATGTGCTCCCATTGTATATTACACCTTTTAGTGTAATTAGGATATATAAATATATATCCCATCAACAATAAACTTTATATAATTGCAAGGTTGAGACACATTTTCCCAACAAGATTGAAAAAAAAAAGATAGATAAGTGTACAATTTTTTTTTGATTCAAGTGCAGAAGGATAGAGGCACCCAAGGGCATTTGTTTCCTTGATAGGGTGTCTAAAAATTTAAAATTTGAATTTCTACTAAACTATTTAAGTGCTTTGTTTATATGTACAAATAGGTCTGTAACTGAGTATTTTTTTAGAATTTTCTTAATTTAAGACAATGTGACTTAAATGCAAATGTGTAGCAATACAAATGACAATTATGAATGTAATTTTTAATGTAAATCTGATCTAAATGACTGAAATTAACCTTAATGCAACCTATAATGAAATATGATATGCAATTTTTTGAATTTATGTCCTTTATGATGCAAAAATGAAACCCTAAATGAGAAATGTAATACTTAGATCTAGGCTGAATTTTAGAAGGTATATAATGTCAACAGGTCAGGTTCACCAAAATGAAACAAAGAAAAAGAGAACCCTATTTCTTATGTGTAAAACCTAGGATTCAAACTTTGTGTTGTGGGTGTTTAGGGGTATTTTCTATTATTTCATTAAGATGGAGATCAACAAGGTATTTAGATTTAATTTCAACCATGAAGGTGAGACAATCAGACCTGTATATGCATCTTATTGAGCCTTGGGATGGATTGAAATTGATTAACCTAATTAGACTATATGCCATAATATGCAAAATGAAAGCTTCCAACAATTAATAGACTAAAACAAAGAGTTGCAAGAAAATTTGGGAAGGGAAGAGGGATGTGTACCTATCCAAAATTTTTGATGCTAGTCGATGTAAGAGGATAGAATCACCCAATGGAATCCGGTTCCTTGTAGGGGTGTCCTGCTCTATTTTTCTAGTCCTCTGATGCCACATTTGAGACTCATGTTTTTGCCTGCAAACTTGTTAGAACACTGTCGGGTAATTTTATAGGTGAGTTTCTATGAGTTGACAAGATGTATGGTTTCAAATGCAACAATGGATAAATGATCTTCAAATTCTTTTTAGTCCTCTCCAAACTTGAAATCTACACATTCACAAAGAGAAGAAATGTTGTGCCATTTAGGGACTTGCCTTAGTTAAACCCTATGTTAGTGTTTCCACTTCCACAATTGCAATGTCAATGATAGGCAAGATAAATGATAGGAAGGAATGATGAATCAACAAAGTGTTGCAACTCACCACCCTTCAATGGCTTCCTTGAAGGATTGAATTCATGCACATCACCTCAAGTTATTAGATCTTGCTTTCTTGAATGTTTGAATTGCTTGTAGACCTACAATAAGGGTTAGCCTTCATAAACAACGATAACATAACACACATAAACTCACATAAAACTTGACATGATGTTAGGATCTTAAATTGTTGCAATAAAGCTCTGAAACATTGCTCTTGACTTGCTTGATAGTGCTCTTGATCATAAGTTTTCTAATAGTTTTCTAGATAACTCTTGTTAGTTTTAAAATAATGCAATAACAAGGTATTTATACGCATTTATTCAATTTCATGTAAATTAGATTCTAATAGCCGACATTTTCATTTAAATTTTGAATGTTAAAATGATGAACCAACATATTCAAAATTGGATCCCAACAAAATAGGGGGACTGGGATGCCCAAGGATGTCCCACTCCTAGAAATTAGGGTGTTAGGGTCAAAACATGAAATTAATGCATTTGTGCAATGCTTGCAATTTCTCAAAAAGTGGTAAAAGTAGGTTATAGAATGCATAATTTAGGGAAATTAGGGACTCAATTAGGCTCAATAATTTAGGGTAGAAAAACATAGAGTGAAATTGTTAAGAGTGACAATTTACGACACTACATGAAGAAAAAGGTAAAAATAGAGCACTAGTACACAAACAACAATATATGACTAAATAAACTACTAAAAATTGCATATAAATGACTAACTTTAGTCACATGACTATTAGTGGTTTATTTGTAGTCATTTATAACACCACTAAATTTGCTTGTTAAACAGTTTGTCTTCACCATTTAATTTAGTCATTAAGTTCAGATCATTAATTTGGTCATTGATTTGGTCATTTATTTAGTCATATATTTAGTCGATGGAATTTTAATCGTGATATTTTAAAATTAGTAGTTTATTGTGGTCATTCACTAACACCATAGATTTGTGACTAAACTATTTTTTAATTTTATTTAGTCATGGTAGTGTTTGTTTAGTCATATGTTGTCATGGTGATCATTTATTTAAACAGTCATTATTTTTAGTCATATATTTAGTCATTAATTTAGTGTATATTTAGTCATATATTTAGTCGCTATATTTAGTCATTAATTTAGTCATATATTTAGTCATATATTTAGTCATATGTTAATCATTAATTTGTCATGTATTTAGTCATTAATTTAGTCACTACTTTACTCATATATTTAGTCATTACAAATCAAATCTAACTTAATTAATCCTCACAAATTTATGCATATAAACTTCAAGTATCATAGATATTCAAAAGTTAAAAAACACCATGAAATGAAGACTAAAATGCTTGAACAAATATGATTGATCATATACAAACTTAAATAGATTACAAATCAAGAGGAGCCACAACACAATATTTATGACTGAAGAAAAAACCACTCTGAAAATTTACTTCATTGAGCCTCATTGGAAGAAACCAAAATCTCATTGAAGTTACGTTCAGTGTCTCAATGGCATTATATAACTTTTCCCAAACTGTATAAACATAATGCTCCCTATTTTCATATGCCGTATGCCTTTTCCTCTTAGTGCTTAGTCTCCTTTTGGAAGCCACAGTGACCTCCTATGAGGGCGACCCATTTAATCCCCATGCAAATCCTGGCTTTCCCCGCAGCTGTTGGTTTAGGCTCCTCAGTATTCCTCATTGGCAGTAAGTCACCTTTCATTTCTCCAATTTAGATACAACCTAAAATAAAGGTTTCAAAATTTGCACATCAAAATCGAGAAGAAGTCAGAATAATGAGAGGATAAATTGAAACATTTTCAGCTTTCCTTTTCCAACTGTAACACCTAAACTTAGTTAACTGAATATCTAGTGAATATAGAATTAGATGTAACATCCGTCAGAAAGCATCTGGAAGTAGATTTTTATCAAGTATTATGATTTGCAAGTTCAGCGTTATATTAAGATAAATGGATTTTGCAGCTGCATATCTAAACTGAGAAATGCGATTGCGATAACTTTTAGAGGATGCGAAATGCTGGAACTTTATCATAACAATCAATAATCAGTTATCAAAATATCAATTAATCTATCAATTCTCAAAATATTAATCCTCTCATCCAAGGGCCTTTGTTTCTGTGATAAATGCAACAAGGAAAAAATTGCATGTGACGAATCTCACATACTTCTATGAAACTTTTCTTAGAGAATCCATCTAAAAAGTTTTTTACCAACATTCTTTTATAGATCTCTATAATGGTTGAAGGTTTTTCCTTTGTCTTTGCATATGCATCAATTCCATCTATAGCCTACATTGTTTAGGAATAGTTATAAAGAGTTCAACAAAAAATTTAAATTCAAATAATAAAAACTAAATGTTCATCAATTTCTTTGGTTAATACATGCATATATAAACTTCTTTCAGGGAAACTTGGCCTATACAAATCAAGAGTATGTTTGATTTGAGGATTGTTTATGGTCAACATGTTTTTTTTTATTCTCTTATTTCTTATTTCATAAATTATATTACAACCATAAATTTTTGTGTAATTATCCCATATATCATTCAATACCAAATCTACTCTATTTAAATTTATTCACCATAAAAAATCTAGTGAATAGTATGGAACACTGTCTAAATAAACAGGACTAGAAGAGTTAAATTAGGATAAATGGAATCTTGGGATCAAAAGAAATTCAACACTATTAGTATCAATATACATCAAGCAAGAGAAGGAAAAATAGATTAGCGCAATTATTCATGAATAAAATTATGAGAGAAAAGGTGTACTACTTCTTACCATAGAATAAAATTTGAAAGAAATATGACCTTCTAGTCCGAAGTTTCACAAAACACAATAAAGGATACATTAAAATTACTTTCTAGATGAGAACATGTTGATTTAAAGAAAGATGAGAATATGTCGATTCAAAGAAAGGTGAAAACACATTATTACGTTCTTTTAATAAATTTAAATAGGATCCTAACTTAATCAATGATCTAGCATGTCATTCAAGTAGGGAAAATCCTCTTTCCTTATGCACATAGGTGATAGAATTGAGATTTTACATTCAAAAACAAGAAATATTATATATAGCAATGGAAACCCCTTCTCTCATCTATGGTTGGAGATTTTTCTAGGTAGACATTTGATAAGATCAGTACAGGGGTAGACACTTTTGGGAAAGGCTTGGCGAACCAAGAAAGATTATCTATGGTTGGAGAGTTTTCAAAAACAAGAAATATTATATATACATCACTGACATTTGATAAGATCGGTACAGGGGTAAACACTTTTGGGAAAGGCTTGGCAAACCAACCACCTGTAGCCATATTATAGACAGTCATTACAATGAAACTAGTCATCGACCTGCTACTCCCATACTCACTTGACCCTATGTATGAGGGGGGCTCTTATTATTTTGCACTTTATTTTTGCAACATTAAGGAAACAAAAATCTCAGTGAACGATAGGTTCCAAGTCCTCAATAATGATTATCAAATAACATACTAGCTACAATTTAGTTCATTTCTGCAATGACTAGTTGAAAAGGCTTTAGAAACTTTCAAGCAAATGCAATTAGCAGGTGTGAAGCCAAATTCCACAACCTATGCCAGCATCCTCCCTACCTGTGCCAAAATGAGAGCTTTGGAGCAGGGTATGAACATCCATCAGAGCATAATAGATGGGGGATTTTTGTCAAATATTATAGTTGGATTGAGCTTTTTTTCCCACCAAAATTTACTTCTCTCGCTGATGAATTATGTGCCCAAGTATTATCAGAGTATCAGAGGGATTGAGCTTTTTGTCCCACCGATATTCATTTCTCCCTTTGATAGAATCTTCAATCATGTTCTCTTTTGTATTTTTCCATATTGGAGAGACCACACAATGATTCCCATGGATGTTCCCATGTTTCTCCGATGAAGTCTTGACTGATATCTTTTGCCGCACTAGTTGTTAGGGTTTATGTTTTATCTTCTTGCAGGATGCGAGCAAGCCATTTTCACATCTTGAAAACACTTCTTAGTTGGCTCCATGCATTTCCTGAAGAGATCTATGTTCCATACACCAAATTCTTAACTTTCAGACTCCTTGAGGATTGAAGGAATTGAGAGATTGAAGCCTATTTTTTGTGAATTTTTTCTAAGTGAGGTTGAATGGTGCTCCTAATTGCTATCAGGCTCCATGTTGGAGATTCCCATGCTAACAATAAGACCTTTTTGTTAGATCAATATATAGATATTGAACCCACCATGCTAGTCTACCAAGATTATGGGACCATTATCCAATCATCAAACAAACAAGATCAAATCACTTAAATGAAATAATATTTTGGAACCTTCCCAGAGTCTTCCATTGGAATTGCATAAAGCACAATTGCTTGAATCAGCCTAGTAGTTATCAAATCTATGTCTCTATATACATTTGGCATGAATTTCTTTGATTATAAACCTGGGAAGAAACTATACCATCAGGGCATCTAGTCAATCATCATAAACATGTATCAAATTGTGTTCAATAAGGAACTCGATCAAAAATAGGAAATCTATAGACTATTGAAAAGTAGTGTTCAGGGCACATGCTCTACCACAAAATTGGCCCCTATATCTAAATAAAACTATAGTAACTTGTACATACAAACTCCCTAAAACTTCTATACGCATTAGCAAGATGATATGAAACCACAAACTTTGTATTTTGTCACTTTCTTGACCTAGAAAATTGAGCTTTATCTTGTACAATTTATAAGATCAAGGAAGATAGCTACTTGATAATTTATTAGTCTATGAAACATTTGGAAAACTAGAGCTTGTTTTGATAGTTTTTAATTTTAATAACCAATAGGTTTGTGGAAAGGTGCCCCTAAAAAATTGACTAACTATACATGGTAAGCCTCACATCAGCTTACAAAGAGAGATTTAATTATTCCTTTTCAATAGAATGGTTGTTATGGCTATTTTCCTGATGTTATTGAGCTAAAACCTAAAATTAGTACTAAGTTTGTTATACAAAACCATAACAGGTGCAAAAAACTCATAAACAATCAGAAAATCATCACAAGCTACATGTACACATGGGAAATCTATTTCCACAGAGTCCATTGCTACAAATTTCTATACAAAATAACATATTCATGAGAAAAATTTGGTAATCATTTTTGAATTTGGACAAATTAATAACCTGATTAGAGGACATTTTCTTGATAGGATAGATATATTACAAAAGAAATATAGGATAGATATGTTACAAAAGAAAGAACATATTTGTTGCATGTTTTATGGAAGCAAGGATGTTACCTATTCAATCAAGGGGTTGCAAGTTCTTTGTTTGAGCATAATTGAAGTATATGCTCCTTTATCCACTCAATCATTTGCTGCAAAAAATTAGAAGACTTTATCTATATCCATTACAACTTGCATCTCCTCTCACATAAGGAAGATGACTACAAGGAAAGGGAAACAAAAAATTGGGATATAACCCCTCAATGTGCCAACTTGGATGCATCTATTGTAGAGTTTGTCAAAGTGTAGAATATGATGAGGTTCCTACACATAATGTACCCAGTGGAAGTGGCATTGCATTAGCTTGTGGTTCAAATCATGTTGAACCAAGTGATTACTTTGATCTAGATGCTTTTGATAGAAGATTGAAGACCAAAATACAAATATTCTGCTATATTATTTTCACATTTTGTAACTAGAATGATTTTCATTTGAATCTTGACTTTGGAGTCTTGAACATATATGACATAATATTAAAATTTTGAACTATAAATTGACAATTAATATTATATTTATCACTACCATTGATCAATGATGAAGTATCATACTATCATAGATTCAAATGATATTATTATTATATGATATATCAAATAAATTTTCAATTTTGTATGATATATATAATACAGTTGTACCCAACCATACTATACCCAAGAAAAAAAAGTGTTGTACTAGCATACCTAAACCCTATACCCATACCTGATCCCATACCAGAACCAACAACTTAGCATATCAATACAATATATACAAAAACTTATAGCTTTTTTGTCATATCTCATACCTTCAAATTTGCTCCTTCAAGATTAGCACCTGCTAAGTTGGCACCAGTGAAATCAGCACCCTGGAATATGAGGTAGTTTCTCAATATTAGAAGGAAAAATTATCTCTATAGAGGAAACAAGAACATCGTCAGTTACAACCAATGCAGAAACCAGAATGCTCCAAATGGGTTGAAGTACATAAAACAAGTGACTCTATCAAAGCAGTTTAGAAACTAACCAACCTCAATGCCCATGCAAATCTGCATAGATTATACAGATGAAAATTAAATGAACTCATGGATGGCATTAAACCAATAGATTGTGAAACATTTACATAAGTCCTACAAAGATAATAATATTATGACTTTAATTTTTGTTTGTATTTTCCATTGCAAAAATTGGTTCACCTTTAAGTTGTGGCATCAAGCATTTTATTTTGAAGTATAGATATAGATAGATATCATGTGAGCTTGAAAGGAAAGACATTATCAGTCAATAAAAGGATTAAGTCATGATGATGTTTTTTTCAAAGCCTACACAATAAGGCATGGACTCCCTCATAGGTGGCTCTCAAGTAAGATAGGGGAATATTAAAAGGATGTGAAAATACATTTTTTGACAAGAATCTACTTTGATTATGAAAAATGTTAAAAAAAATCTATGGCTTCATACTTTTAGCACAGTGTTATCAAATAAAACAATATAACAGTATAACCTCTCTAAACTGTTGTTTACAAGGGCATATATATTGATATAAAAATGAAGTTATTATCTAGATGTACATAGATGACAGAATCAATTACAATATCAAGATTTAAAATAATTTAGTTTCACACCATTCAACAAAAATGCTTCTCTAGTCTAGATAACAAATAGAAAGACCTGAATTTCTTTGTTTCTTGCGATTATGATTGAAATGGTCTAGCAAGCTTCCTTCTTGATGCTCTTCTTGTGATTATGGGTTAGGAGAGCTAATAGGCAAGGAAGTGCTTGATTGTTGATTATGTACTGAAATTAAATGAAACACCATAACATAAGTCAATGAAATAGTACAATGACAACATCATACACTTGCAAAAAGAACAATTAATTATTGATGTGAAAATCTAAAGAAAATATCAATATAAACTTATACCTGAGTCTGTAAATCATCACCAGTTACAATATTTCCCACTGTTTGGAGAGCTAATATAAGGATGGATGGAGAGGGATGGCTGTAAACATAAACATACATGCATTTTTTCAAAATATCCAAAACAAAGCAATTGTGCATGTTATAAACATGTATAACAATCCAAACATGGAGCCAAATGGATTAATCTAAGTCATGCCATCCATTATATCTAGTGCCTTACAATTTAATATATAACTAGCATAGGAAAGTATTACACAAGATATTGTTTAACAATGAAGGGAAATAAAACACCTATCTCTACCATAACAAACTAACTATTTACACTTACAATAGGAGCTCAACAAGCCTATGACAGACACCAACCTCAATCATAGCTTGAATTTTATCATTTGTCCCATCTGAGAGACAAGATAGAGCCTAGCAAGCATCTGTTAAAACTTCTTCATCATTCGAATGAATAAGCCACTCAAGCGCGGGTAGAGCAGACTTTGTCTGAGGGAAAAACATAATTCAACAAGTGCTTGAAACAAATAGTAATATAAAAATTATTCAAGTTAAAACAAGGAGAGACATGGGTGAACTAAAATACTTGTTCAAATGCTAGTTGTGGTTTCCCTTGGTAGAAATTAGACAAAGCCCATGTTGCATTTCTCAACATTGAAAGCTTAGCATGTTCATTCAATTGAGCAAGAAGTGTCATGAGAGCACCATGAGAAAAAACTAGATCTCTACATTTTAGGGAGTCACCAGCCACATTACCCAATGCCCAGACAGTCTAACAAAAACATTAGGACAACAATATATCAAAGACAATGAATTTCAAAATTTCATAAATATAGATTTAGATGATAGAGAAGAGAAATAGTTTACAAAATTTAACTTGCTCCTGAACATCGTCACTTGGAGAACTAAGGAGTTGTACAAAAATTGGTACTACTCCATGGTCAATGACTACTCGAGTATGATCAAATGTGCCTAAAGCTATAATTGTCAATGCCCCTGTTGCCTCAAACTACAAGCAACAACAACACCAAAAAACTGAATAAATACTTAAAGAATCCTTTTCCTAGAAACAGAAAAACAGTGTCACAATTTTTGTAAAAGATGGTGAAAACCAACAAACTCAATAGAACTCAAAATTTTTTTTGCCTTATGTTCCTCTTCTTTACCAAAAAAAACCCATGCACAAAAGACATAATGATAAGATTAGCATAAAAAAGTGTGCACTCTAACAAACAAAATTTAACCTAGAAAAGTTCAAAACAAAATTGTGAATGGAACCTAAAGTTGAGGAAAGTCCTGCCTTGTCAGAAACTCTACAAAATGTGGGACCACACCCGCTTCAATAACTTCCTAAATGGGAGGACTACACTCTATTAACAAAAACATGCACCAATCATAACCAGTGTCATGTAAGTGAAATGAAAAGTAATTCATAATCGCCTAAGTAACATAAATTAAACAAATTTACCAATTGATAGTAGCTTCTGAAATTGAATTGTTGCTTCAAGCTGCAAACTAGGATCATTAGACCATACTCCAGCTACCATAGCAAAAGGCTCTCCAACTGACCAGATAAAGAGGAAGACAATCAAATAATGAAACAAAGCATTCAAAAAAGCCATCTAGAGTAATAGTTCCAGACAATACTCGAATAAATAACAAATTGGCACATACTTGCTTGTCAATAACCAAAGAACAACTGCAGTTTCAAGCTCCACATGATATAATCAAAATTTAGAATTGAACCAAGAATTTATAACAAATTGGAAAACAATATTGAGTATATGAGAGGGGCTACTACTTAGCATGAGGCACAAAGAAATGTAAAAGTTAAACCAACCATAAAATAAAAAAACCACTTGGAATCTTGCACCTAAATCCATTAAACCTTTTTCTAATTTGCTTCTGTTGAGCATGTCCACCATTACCATAAACAATGAATAAACAGGCTAGTGATCAGAGAGCTTTGATTCTCCACAACTATAAGAGAGTTGTCTTAAGCCTTTACCATACCAAAGTATATGATCACACCTATAGAACAAACAACGATTTAAAACATAAGTAAATATAAATTGAATGTTTAAATCTTAAACTGAAATACTAACATATCTGAGCAATTAACTTATTTTCACGATAGTAGTCCATTCAAACTAATAGATGATAATCGACCAAGAAAACAAGGTTGACATGTGGAAGCAATCCTTATGTTTGAGAACTTTTTGGGCCTCTAAATTCAACCTTTGCTATCTATAGATCCTCTTTCCGTGAAAATTGATATGCTCTAAACAAATAGTTAGATGTTATTCTACAAGTCATAAAGCTTTTAAAGGTTTGCACTACTACTTAGAGGTCATTTTTGATCTTTGTTATAAGATTAAAAATAAATGTACAAAGAATAATACCATCTCCAACCCTGTTATTGATGTAATCGTCCTCTTTATGGCTGGGTCCCCCACTCTTCTACTAGTTTCCTATCTTTTAATTGTGTTGAATTTTGGTTTGTAATAGCCTATTGTGGTAGCTGTTGTGGTCTTTTTGAGGGGGCTTTCCCTTTGATAGCTACTCATTCTATGGGTTTCGATAGGATTTTTGGTGGTTTGGTGTAGTTTGTCAGCATCCTCCCTGCCTATGCCAAAATGGGAACTTTGGAACATGGTATGGATATGCATTAAAGCATAATGAAAGGGGGGGTTTATCCCATTATTGTAGTAGGAAATGCTCTAGTGGACATGTATGCAAAATGTGAAAGCATACGCAAGGCATGTGAAGTGTTTGATAGAATACATAAAAGAGATGTCATCTCATGGAATACAATGATTGCAGGATATGCACAAATTTTTTTTTTGAAAAGGCTTTAAAATAATTCAAGAAAATGCAGTTGGCAAGTGTAAAGCCAAATTCCACAACCTTTTCCAGCATCCTCCTTGTCTATGCCAAAATGGGAACTTTGGAACAGGGTATGGACATCCATCAAAGCATAAAGGATAGAGAAATTTTGTCAGATGTTGTAGTGGCAACAACCCTTGTAGACATGTATGCAAAATGTGGAAACATAGACAAGGCATGCAAACTGTTTGACAAAATACCTCAAAGAAATGTGGTCTCATGGACTGCAATGATTTCAAGATACAAACAAATTGAAATTTTTGAAAAGTCTTTAGAAACTTTCAATCAAATGCAATTGGTAGTTGTAAATCCAGACTCCACAACCTTCGCCAGTATCATACCCGCTTGTGCCAAATTGGAAGCCTTGGAACAAGGTATGGACATCCATCAAAGCATAAAGGATAGAGGAATTTTTTTAGATATTATAGTTGCAACTGCTCTTGTAGACATGTATGCTAAATTTGGGATCATAGACAAGGAACTTGAAGTGTTCGACAAAATTCCTCAAAGAAATGTGGTCTCATGGACTACAATAATTGTAGGATATACACAAATTAGATCTGTTGAAAAGGATTTAGAAACTTTCAAGCAAATGCAATTTGTAGGTTTAAAGCCAAACTCTGCAAGCCTTTCCAACATCCTCTCTGCCTGCTCCAAAATGGAAGCTTTGGAACAGGGTATGGACATTCATCAAAGCATAATACAAGGGGGATTTTTTGTTTGATATTATAGTTGGAAATGCTTTGGTTGACATGTATGCAAAATGTGAAAGCATAGAGAAAGCATGTGAAGTTTTGACAGAATGCTTCGAAGAGATGTCATCTCTTGGACTTCAATTATTGTTGGATATGCATAAAATGGATTTGTTGAAAATGCCTTAGAAACTTTCAAGAAAATGAAATTGGAAGGTATAAAGCTAAAATCCACAACCTTTGCCAACATCTTTCCTGCATGTGCCAAAATAGGGGCTTTGGAACAGGTTGTTAACATCCATCAAAGCATAAATAATAGAGTAATTTTGTTAGATGTTGCTGCAACTTCCCTAGTAGACATGTATGCAAAATGTGGAAGCATAGACAAGGCATGTGAATGGTTTGACAGAATGCCTGAAAGAGATGCCATCTCATGGAATACGATGATTGTGGGATATGCACAAAATGGATTTGCTGAAAAGGCTTTAGAAACTTTCAAGAAAATGCAATTAGCAGGTGTGAAGCCAAATTCCACAACCTATGCCAGCATCTTCCCTGCCTGTGCCAAAAATGGGAGCTTTGGAGCAGGGTATGAACATCCATCAAAGCATAATGGATGGGGGATTTTTTTCAGATATTATGGTTGGAAATGCTTCGTTAGACATGTATGCAAAATGTGGAAACATACACAAGGCATGTGAACTCTTTGATGGAATGTCTCAAAGAGATGTCATCTCATGGAATGCAATAATTGCAAGATATGCACAAAATGGATTTTGCAAGGATGCTCTCAAAATATTTGAATTAATGAAGCACTCTGAAACATATCCTAACATTGTAAGCTTTGTTTGTATTATTTGTGCATGCAGCCATGGAGGTTTAGTGGATGAGGGTTGTACATACTTCAATCACATGAATAAGTGGTATTGCATTACACCTACAGTTGATCATTATGTGTGCATGGTTGACCTTCTTGCCCATGTTGGCTATCTCGAGGACACTCTAAACTATATCATTAAGATGCAGGTTAAACCTATGGTGGTTGTGTGGATGTGTTTTCTTGCTTCCTATAGATTATATATGAATATAGGCTTAGGTTACATATGAATAGTTTTCTTCCCTCAATTAAATTGTCATGGAGATGATGTCTTCAAGCCAATATGTTTTTCATCTTATTTCCCATAAGAGTAGAACAAGAACTATTGTGTAAAATGAAAATTTTGAGGAGAAGAATACAAATTGAGATTTTGGTCCACATTATTATGAATTTTGTAATATACTTCACAAAAATTTCTCTAATAGTTAAGGATTCTTGTGTCACGACTGCCTAGATTGAAGAATCAACTATGAATATTGATCAGAAGTGTTAATGTTAGTGAGGTAAAATATTGGATATAGATGACACCCATGTTTTCTATTGATTTAAGACCTATGGATAGAGATGGGTGATCATGTATCATGTAGATGCTATTGATAGAACATGTCAAAATACAAAAGGTATCACTATGTTAGGGAGGATACCAATGCATAGGTGTTTGTAACAAACCTACAAGAGGGTCAAATTTTGTATTACTATTTATATAATGCACAAATACTTGGTGATTAGTGTCTAATCCCTAAATCATCCACTCAATGGAATTTTGATTATTGTTGTTCCAATGGATTTGGATAGGAGTAAGGGTTTCAAAGTGGACAACTTCTCCTACCTAGAATCGTAGAGTGAAAAGTGGAGAAATGTGCAAGGCATAGTTAATATTATGGGTGTGAGACTATGGTACATTTGAGTAGCCATATGGTATGTCCATAGAGGAATTGTTTGTCATATGAAAATTATGTAGATGAATATCAATAATTTAAAAAACCCTTAGTGCATAATAAGCATTCACACACACTAATCACACAAGTCTTAACATTTATAGTTTGAGTTGTGTTCTTAGTGATTATATCTTCAAAACTAAGAACACAACTCAAAACCTTCCACACAACCTTTATGGAAGATTAAATAATGTTAAACTAACATGATTCAACCTTGCACAAACCCCAATTACACAGATTTCATATTTTTTTGGTTATAGTTCCTTCTTTGACTGTCCTATTTCTAATAACTCTCATTCTAGAATCGTCAGAAATATCTTTTATTACGAACCCTATATCAAGACTATGTTTACCTTTTTAGATTCCCCTTAAATTGTCTTAAAACATATCCAAAACCAATGTATATTTTTGATAAAAGTGTTCAAATATGACTGTCTATGCTGCCAAACAAGGCTAATTTAGGTCTCCTTCCATTAGGGCCTTATTGGATGTCCAACCTCCACACACAAACTCATTGCTTCAATCCTTCACATAGATGCATTTTGAATTGTTTATGCTCAATAAACCTTTAGAGGATCATTTCCATGCTTATTTTGTCAAACCCTAGGTTAGGTTTCCTTCATAATTGCCTAGACTGTCATATATAGATTTACACCAAAGTTCCAATCTTATATCCCCTTAACAATAGCATATTGGCTTAACCCCTACAAAATATGAGAACATATGTAATATAGAGAAAATACACCAAATATTAAGGATTTTCATGAAGTAGCATGAGAGAAACACAATTTTCAAACCACAATGTTACCCTTATGAGGGTTTTTTACTGTATTCACAAAAATTACTATAACTTCCTCAAATGAAAACCAAATTGCATGAAACTTGTACCATAGGGAAGGTGGTTGATAGCATCAACTTTCACAACCAATCTCACACTCATTGGTTCCCATACAGATCCATACAAGGGCTTGAATTAGTTATTTTCTAAAGAAAATAGATAAAAACAGAGAATTCCCTTAACTCTTTGTTTTATTCAACCACCCTCGAATTTCAAATGGTATACAAATCCTTTATAAAGGAATTTCAACTATCTTTTGACCTTCCAACTACCTCTAACCGACGCTAAAGTCTAAATGTCCCTTCAACTTCCTAATGTTTCTTTCTGGAAACTTTACAATTTTGCATATTTTGTAACATTATGTTGACAACTTTTAGACACCCCTCCAAAAAATGGTCTTAAAACATAAATGATGAACAATACATATGAGAAATGGTCCATGAGACCATAATACAATGATGTATCATCAATATTTGATTATCTTTCAAAATTTATTCCTAGGACTCATGATGGTGTCATGGCTATCTCTCCCATATTTAATGTTTCTGACTTGTACCCCTTTAAGGGATCTTTGGATGTAGGTACAAGTGTGGAAGCTGATGAAGATTAGGTGTAGGACCTTCCACCATCTAAACCTTTGAAACTTGAAGCAATCCTAGACACTAAGGAGGTAAAAAGGACAAGAAATAAGGTATATAATGAATATTTGGTTAAATGGAAGGGTCTTCCACCTGAAGATGCAACTTGGATGAGTGAAGAGGACATCCAACATCATGGCACTTCTCTACAACAACTGATCTCGTGTGGCACTTGAGATCTTTTCCACCCTAGGTGTATGGTGCAGGGGCACCCAGGGGTCAATAGGGGTTAATGAAGTTTTGGTTTTTGTGGCTTGTTTTTTCTTTGTGATCTTTTTGTAATAAGGTCCAATGGACCATTTCAACTAGGTTGTAATAGGGTGAAGAGTCAAGATGTGTCAATTTCTAAACTTGGTGCACCTAGGTCCTGAAATGGAAAAATTGCCATGGTGTAGCCAAGTATGAAAAAAAGGATGTAATAATGGATGTAATTGATGTATTTTGGATTTTTAAGCCTCCTTAGGCATGTTTAGGGTCTTTTGGAGTCAATAGGAGTCTTGATGCCATGTGTTGGCAAAAGTGTCAAAAAATTGTCAAAAGTTGTTGAGCAACTTTGACAACTTTTCATTAAGAGTTGTAAATGGATGTTCCAACAGCTATAACCTTCAAAAAATAGTTGATAACCATTGGGAATAATGGATAATAGTTAAATATTCTCCTTTTGGGTCAAGGCAAGGTTGGTTAATACTCTACATGAAGATTGATGCAATAAAAACTCAGTTTTTTCCTGATTTCATACATTTTTCCTTGCTTTCTGAACTTGTACGAAATTTCTATGCATAGTACGGAAAAATAATTCATATGGGAAGATATAGAAATGAGTCTTATTCAATTTTGTGGTGATTTGGATCATTTTCATTGAATATTGGAGAAGTTATACCCATTTTTCCAAAAGTGGTATGAAACCCTTGAAAACCAAGGTTTGATCACAAAAATGGTCAAAACTTTCCATTCCACTGTGGGAAATTTTTAAATCTTGGTGGAATGGTAGGTTTTCTAACATAATTCAAGTGGAAAAAGGTTTCAAGAAATTACATGGAGTTTGTAAGGAATTATTTGATTCCCTAGGCTTGGCATCTCTATGTGGCAGGCCTAGTATTGTTGCAAAAAGTCAAAATTTTGCAAGTTTGTGAATGTTTTTGTGTTGGTGAAAATGGGATATGTTGAATTGGGTCTGGCGAGGCTTTAGGAACCTTATTTTTGGCTTAGGGGTGTTAGGGTGTGCCAAGGTACTTAGGTTCCTTCATGATGCATTCAAATTAGTCTTCCTTGTAGTCTTGAGAGATCAATCAATTGTGACCTTCACTATTGGTTTCAAGTCTTGTGGTTTGGAGACCTTGTGGGGAATATTTTCAGGTGTCTAAATCCAAGTTTCTTTTCCTAAAATTTTCCTTTTGAAAATTTTTATCTTGACTGTCCCGGTTGGACAGGGCTACAAGGAATGCCTAGGTTAGTGTTGCAACGATGGAAGAATGGAGGGTTCTAGGTGTGAAATATTGTTTGATGGTCTTGTTTGATCATGTTAATGGTGTTCAGGCCCTTTCCAAGTCTTTTGGTTGCTTCTGGATGTAATATGTTAAGTTGGGGTTATTAGGTTCCTTGTGAGTAAATAGTGAATTGTGTGTGTCCACATAGAGTATTTGAGAGAAGCTATTAAAAAGGAGTTGCTTCCCCTGCCACTCTGCATCATGAAGTGGGGTCCTTAATATGGAATATGAGAGAAAACAAACAATATTAGCATAAATAATTAGTATCAAATGATGTATAGGATCCTAATGAGAAAAAGGCCAAAAAGGTCATTGTTTAATAAAGAAAACACATAAATAAATGAATCTAATCACTTTGACCTAACAAAAGTTGTGGGGGTAATTGCTTGTTCATAACCATTACTCTTAAGTTCTAAGTTTTAACTATCCTATTCAATCTAAGGGTGTGGAGTACTTTGGAATTTTAGTTATTTAATCCTTACCCAAATAATTCATTTTTCCTCCAATGTACCTAGGTCATTACCAACAAAATAAAATTCTTTGTCTAATGGGCAATTCCTTCATGAAGATAAGAAAATCAACTTGCTTCAATAGAAGACATTTTCTCCTATTAAAATGAGGGAATTATTGTTACTAATGAAATGAGAAATGATGGCTCCAAGAAAGTAAAATGCTTTAAAGCACACTCACTAGAAAAATTTAGAAATTAAAGGATGGAAACCACACCCCTGTACCCATACCCACATTTCTCAATGACTATAATTAAGTGAAATACAATTGTATGTTTCTTCATTTTCTTGTGTACTCTTTCAAAAACAACATCCACATCCTTGTACCCATATCCCATGTCTTATGATAACAATGCTTAAAAGCGAGCCAACAAAAAGAGAAGCGGGAATCAATAAAGAACTTTTGAAAAATTATGGAGTATAGTCAATACAAGAATCAAAATTTATCAAAATATAAGTAACACACTAAGAGAAGAGGTTCCAAACTGATTTAGTTTCTCAATGAGGAGGGGTTTCCCCTTTATAATGATCAAGAATGTTTTTAACTTGAGCATTATGTTCAATGTTGATACTGAGATTATATTGTGGTTAAACTAACATTTAAAAAGTCAATGATGAGCTTCTTGATGGGTGTCTTTGGTTTGTATCAAGGGATTGCAACATAATGCATGAATGCATTATGGCTTGGTGGATGTCATGGAAAGAAATTGTTGGAGAGGGGTTGGGGTTTCTTAGCTGATCCATTGTTAGGTAACTAGTAGTTGACATTCTAACTAATACAATTGCTATAACTACTTTAAGTCAAAATCCTATCTCACAAAGGGGATTGTTATAACTGATACAATTTTTACAACTAATATGTTATGGTATAGGGGATTGTTATAACTAATAAAATTGTTACAAATACTACTAGTTATCCCTCTAGCTTTATTTTTTCCTATACAATAAAGAAGGATACTGATGGTAAAGTAATTTGGTAAGTGTATACCTGGTGATGAAATATATGCTAATCTAGACTGAAGCCATCATTTCTCCTAATATTCACTGCAACAACAGTCTCCTCTATTTCACCTTTGTATATGATGTACAATCCTTCCCCTACTTTCAAATGCTCTGAGAAGTTGCCAGTGGCATATTCAATGTCATTGAGAGAGTATTTTCTATAAAGAAGATTATTTGAGGAAGAGGGCGAGGTTTTGATCCGTGGTCTCGAATCCAAGTAGTCTTCAAGCTTTATAATTGCATCATCTCTTTCTGGCACGAGGTGATCATTCATCTCCTTCAGTCACTCGATCTCTGCAAGTGCTTTGAGGGAGTCAATCTCACGAAATCAAAAATGAAAACCCTCCTCCATTTCACTTTTGGCACTCATATTTTATTTTTTATTTTTATTTCCCCCCATTTCTTTAGGTTTCTTTATTTCATTTTATATCTTTAGGTTCTTGTAGTCTTTCTATGACTTTAGGTTGCTTTCTTAATTTATTAATTTCTTTGTTTCTTGTAAGGTTTCTCATTTCATATTTTATTTTATTTTTAATCATCTTTCCCTAATTTCATTATTTATTTCTTTCTTGGATTGACCCTCTCTTTATTTCATTAAGCTTTCTTAATCTCATTAATTTTATTGTATTTTTAATCATTTTTGTTCTTTCCTTAATTTCTTTATTATTTTGGTTCTTGTATTCATTTCATATCTTTAGGTTTTATTGTTTTATATTTTTAATTATTTTATATTCTTCAATTTTATGGGTCTTGTTTTAAAAAAAAAATCTTATATTGCAAATTTTATTCAATATATTAGTCACTATTGTGTTAATAATTAATTTTATTTTGATTTTATTATATTATGTCAATCATTCTTTATTTTAATTTTTTTTCGTCTCTTTATATAAGGTTGCTTTCTTTTTAGTTTGTTTGTTGTTCTGGTGTAGTCTATTTTTTTGTATTTACATTAGTAGATTTAATTATTTTAGTTTTCCTGTTTATTAATTTTTTATCATTTTTTAGGTCATCTCTAAGTCTTTGCCCTTTAGTCCTCTCACCCCCTCACCTATTTATCACTCCTAGTCTGCTACTTCTTTCTATCTTTCTACTCTCTTGTTGCATGCTTTTTCCTAATGATGGATCATGGAGTTTGATCCAAAATGTTGATTCAAAAAACTCATATAGTTTCAATCCAGAAATATGAACAAACCCATATTTTCTTTTTATTTGTGTGAAAGTGTCTACAAGATAGCCCTCAAAATGAAATTGGATTGTTTAAATCATATTTTATTGGTGAAATTGACCACAATTTCTCTTTGATACATTTGACATGCTAACACAATACGAAAATCAAATTGGCTTCAAATCATAGTTAAAAACATTAATGATTCATTAACATAATGAGTAATAAAAGTTAAAGGATGTAAATGTTAATTTTTTTATAAAATATGTGAAGGCTTTAAGATTGCACCGAGAGGCAATGCCTTCCACGCAATAGGTATTTTTGGTGCACCAAGCAACCTAAGTGGCCAAATGGCCCGCTTAGGTAGGGGTCCCATGAGGGGGCTTAAGATCTATGGATTATGATCAAATTTGAAAGAAAAAAGAATAGAGTAATAGTCATTTATTTAGTCATTTGTATTTGTCTGATATTAGTCATTTATTTAGTCATTTAGTTGTGATTTTACCCAATGACCAAATTAGTCACTTATAAATGACCAAATTAGTCATTTATTTTCAAAATACTACTAGTGTTAGTCATGTAACTAAATGTTTTAGTCACGTAGTCATTTATTTTCCAAATTCTACTAGTGGAGATAGACAAAATGCTAGCTATCAGAATCATCAAACTAGTAGAAGATGCAGATTGGATAAGCCCCATGGTTGTCCAAAAAGAGAAAACCAGAGAGAATGATTTGTGTAGATTTCAGGGAATTGAATAAAGTTTGCATACATGATCCATTTCCCACCCCATTCACCAAGGAAATCCTAGAATTAGTTGCAAAAAGAGAGATATACTCATTTACTAATGGATTTTCTAGATACCATCAAGTTAAGATGAGGAAGATCATCCCAAAACTAATTGTTCCACAAAAGGGGTCATATATGTACACTATAATGCCTTTTGAGTTGAAAAATGCCCCTGCAGTATTCAGTAGAATAATGATTAACACGTTTAAGGATTTCATACATGACTTTCTAGAAGTGTACTTGGATGATTGGATTGTTTATGGGCTAGTACAATATCATGTATAGGTACTCTGCATGATGCTAAATAGATGTAGAAGCATGCAAATTTCACTAAATTTAAAGAAATGTACCTTTGTGGTAACCTTTGGGACTTTATTAGGAGATATTATATGTAAAGAGGGATTAATGTTGGACCCTATGAAATTTTCCCTAATACTAAACCTACCACCACCTAAGAATGCACCAAAAGGTAAGACATTTTTGGGATACACAAGGTATCACAAAAAGTTCATAAAAACATATACCAGTATTGCTGCACCATTAAAAGATTTATTGAAGAAAAAAATTGGTAGGAATATTGAATGGAATGAAGAGTCTCAAAAAGCATTTGATACTTTAAAACAAAAGATCATGGAAGCACCAATCGTAATATTGCTAGATTGGAACAACCCTTTTCATGTTCATTTAGACACTTTTGGTATTACTATAGGAGTACTACTTACCCAACCCAAAGGAAACAAAGACCACCTTGTTGTCTTTACTAGTAGAAAACTATCTATTGTGGAGAATAATTATACCACCACTGAAAGAGAGGCATTGGCTATGGTCTACGTACTATAAAAATATAGACACTACCTACTATCCACCCCATTCACTTTCTTTATCGATCATGAAACTCTTAAGTACCTACTCAATAAACCGCTAACACATGGATGAATATGCAAATGGTTGTTGTTGTTTCAAGAATTTGATTTCAAAATTATGGTGAAACCTAGTAAAAACAACCAAGGACCATACTACTTATCTTGGATTGAGACAAGAGAAGAACTAGATGCTCAAGGGGAAGATCTCCCTAGCACACATTTTTTTTACATTAAAGTGATATCGGATGAGCTACAAGAGATTTCCATATTACTTTCTACACGTGAATTCCCTAAAGATATATCACTGCAAGAGAATCAATCACTTGTGTGGAGGGCTACCCCATACACTTTAGTTAAAGGAGAGTTACACTATTTAGGTAAGGAAGATATCTTGAGAAGAGTGGTGTATAAGCACAAACATAAGTCAATCCTAAAGGAAGTACACAAAGGAGTTGCAGAGGGCATAACTGCAATGAAACCACCACTAGAAGGGTACAACTTGTAGGACTATGGTGGCCAACTCTTCATAAAGATGCTAAGGAATATACAAAAGGCTATGATATTTTTCAAAGGGTGGGGAAACCTACCGCAAGAGATGAAATTCCATTAAGACAAGTACTAGCATAGAACCCCTTTAAAAAATATGCCACAGAATTCATTAGACCTATTGATCAACTAACATAACATTCTAAAGCAAGGTTCATTATAACTGGAGTAGAATATCTCACAAAATGGGCAGAGGAAAAACCTACAAAGGATTGTACCACAAATATTATTGTAAGATTTCTATATGAGAACATAATTACAAGATATGGATGTCCACTTAGTATAGTGAGTGATCAAGAGAAACATTTTGTAAACAATATGATAAAAGAATTACTATAGAATTTCATGATAACACACAATAGAAGCTCCCCTATCACTTACAAGCCAATGAGGCAAGTGAAGCATCAAACAAGATAATTAGGAAAGCCCTTTCCAAAATGTGTGTTGGGAATAGGACAGATTAGGATATAAACATACCTATGGTACTTTGGGCATACCACACATCATATAAAAGAACCAAAAAATTTACTCTATTTCAATTAGTTTGTGACATTGATGTTATAGTCCCTATGAATTTTATAGTCCCCAACCTATGTATCAAACTCACTCAATGGTTGGAAGATGACAAATACCTCATACAATGATTAGAAAAGTTAGATAAACTGGATGAGTATAGACAAATTGCAATGTATAATCACCAAATTGAGTGTCAGAGACAAAAAGCATGGCATGATAAGAATTTAAGGCTGAAAACATTCAAAACATGAGATTTGGTACTACTTTATGACATCAAGTTCAAGAAACAAGGTAAATTGAAATCTATTAAATGGCTAGAATCATACTATATCCATGACATAAATGATTACGAAGAAATGAAGCTTCAATAAATAAATGGCACCCTGATGACTGGATACGTAAATGGAGCACACATCAAAGATTACCAATTTTTGGTAGTCTAAAAACATCAAATAAGGAAAACCAGATCCTAATGTATATTATGTACTATAGTTCAAACCATAAAAACAATAAAAAGTTAAAACACCCAAAAAGCAACCCCTCACATCAAAAAATAAAATAGCTAGAAAAACCCACATAATGGCATTAAATACATCACCACCCAATCGCCTATTTAACCTTCACATCTCACTCCAAACACTCACTTGTCACCTACGCAATTCACAGTGTGTGCTCATTCAACTAAGCCCAAACCTACTCTACAAAATTCTCTACTAAAATAGTGGCCACCCCAACTGTAGTTAAAATATTTGAGAAGCCTCAATCCAAGTACCAAAAGTACCCATACATGGCTCTAGAAACAAATAAGGATGGGGAATTCTCTGAGATACCACACAATGTGGTATACATGGATGATTTTTGCAAATATATTCATAAATAAATTGCAGAAATTGATCACACTAAATTTGAGGAGCTCCGCAAAACACTCCTCTAAGATGATAAGACATATAAACCAAAATATATAGAGATTGACTAAAAAAAGATGGATATTTGGAAAGAATATTTAGATTTTTCAATTGAACACACATAGGTGAGAATTGTACTAATCTAGGTGCATGATGAGTTCATGTGCCTAGAAAAATGCTACCAGATTATAAAGGAGGCAATTCACATGGTGAAAAGGCTTAGCATGGTAGGAAGCATCCTTGCCATGAAGGCCATCAAAAATAGCAAGGTGAAACAATTGACAGAAACAACCCTTGATGGTCAGAGTATGAATGTAAAAACAATAACAAACAATGGAGTCCACTATACCACTATGAGGATTGAGTACAAAGTTTACTATGCCAACCAGGAGAACTCCACCACTGCCACTAGAATCCACACATCCTACCAAATGGTAGTGGAGGGAAAATTATTTGACCTTTGCGAGGTCATGCAAGAGGAACTGATGGAGAACATCTGGAAGATCAAGAACTCCAAGTACCACTTCTAGTATGGTACATTACTAATATGCTTCATTTTTACTTCCTTAGAGAATTACCAAACTTGAAAGGTGAAGTGTGGCAATAAAACCAAACGGTGGTAGCCCAAATTAAATATCACATTAACCAATTCTCAGACATCCAATCCTCAAAATTTGTATACTAGGGGTTCTTCAAGACCTTCCAATAGAAAATATAAGAAAGAGGAAGGATTCCCCATGAGTCCACCACCCAATACACCAACATAATAACCTTCATGGTGAATAAGGACTACATATACATGGAGGCAGCAGAACCGTGTATGATGTGGGTACCACGGCTACCCTACGAACTCATCGCACAAGAGGTAGATGCTTATGTCACTACCCTGCTTAGCCAACCCAAGGATCTTAATGCAGGGAATTTTGGTACTTACAAAGAGGTAATATAGAACAAAATCAATAAAGAGGCACATGAGAAACTAGAAAAGAATAAAGAGAAACTCCACAAATAATGGGGAATATCAAACGAAGGGTTTGCTCAATTCTCTACTACCACAGCATGATTGAAAACCTCCTCTACAAGAAGGTCAAGAAGGATTCAAATCACCTCACCGGGAAAAGTAGAAGGCCCCACCACCTCCACACAAACAATATCTACTCTAAGGAAACCACCCTAAGTCACCCCACAAAAGAGGCCCCGACAAGCAAGGCCAAATAGATAGCTAAGAGAAAAATGCAGAAGGATAGAACAGGGGAAGAAGTAGAAGAGGTGGAAGTAGAGGAGATCATAGAGGGTGAAGAAGAGTTCGAGAAACCTCTCAAGAGGAGGAAAAGAGGGGAAAAAACTTCAATACCCACTCCTCAAGTGCCTCTAAAGCAACCTCAACCACCAATTGACATCTTGGTGACTACCAATGCCATCCTCCACTTTAAGATGCTACCAAAAGTATTAAACATGAATGAGAAAGTAGATGAGGAAAATAAAGGAAAAATAATGTTGCAAGCATGAGCTAGTTTGGTGGTGTTGTCATTAATGTTTTCATTGATGTCAACACAATTTTGTATGTTGCAAATTGTACATGTATAGTTGAGATGCTACGAAGATGTTGTGAGTACATGGAGCTATCTTTATAGTGTTGCAGTTGTGTTGGTTTGAGTTTCCAAGTGCTTTTGAGAAAATTAATAAAAAATTCAGAGTGATGAATGTGTTCAGATTGTGCTCTGGTATGTGCTTTGCATTTTTCCTGTGTTGATACTATTCTTGTGCGGATCTAAAGGTTTGATAAGGATGGTCTAGTGGTGATATCTCCTAAACTTTAGCTTTTGGTTTGATGGTATGTGGAAGTTACATTCACCGATATGTGAATTGTTCTGGCAGAGTTGGTCTTCTGTGGACTAGGAAAAATGTTTCTACTCCACAGTCCTTTGTTGTTTTGTTTTAGATCTTGCGGATCTGGGATATGTCTTATGAAGGTGTTTTCTAGTCTTTGGAAAAGAAGGTTGAGGTTTGGTGGTCCGAAAGTCATGTTTCAATGTTGTTGTGTGTGTTTGCATAGTCTGGATGGACTGGTGAAATGTGTTCAGTGTTTGAAGTTTGTTGCACTTGCTGCAAATGTATCTAAGGGAATCTAAGATGTATTCTCATGCATGATAAAGTGTGTTGTGGCATCCACACGTCATCTTCTTATTGGGAAGCATGTACATCAATGTTCATTTGTATTTTCATTACGTTTTTCCGACTTGGTGTTTACACTTCATTTGAAGAATTAAAATTAATTAGGGAAGCGTGTGGTTGATTCAAGACATTATCGTTTGGTCTTGGTTAAATTTTTTATTGGTTCACTCTCATTCCTTTCCACCATGGGAATGTTGAGTTGTCGACCTAATTTGAATTTATGAGATGAGGTTTTTGTGGCTGACCTTGATGAAAGGTTCTAAGGTTGAAGATGGTATAAATGCAAGTCAAATTGTGAAGAGTTGTATGATAGTGTGATGCAAAGTGACGAAGTAAGCCAAAAATCATAAGAGTAGAAGTGTGTGATAGTGTGTTGAGGTAGTAGTTCTTCATTGTGTTGGATTCTTAAAGGCAATGAGCTAAAGGTTTATGCAATCCTCTATTCAAGGCTGCAAATGTGTGTTAATTGTTGTGGTGGATCTTTGTTCTCTTTTGTATCTATAGGCAGTGAGCCTCCCTATTGGATAGTGAGTCCTTTCTTTAGGAAGTGAGCCTTTGTATTTGGACAATGAGTCCTCTTCTGGGTAGTGAGCTCTTGGTAGTGAGCCTTTGTATTCTATTTTATAATCTCTTTATATTGTGAGTTAACCCTCATCGTGGTTTTTCCCTCATTGGGTTTTCCACATAAAAATTATGGTGTTCATTATGTTGATTTACTTTGTATTATTTGTGTTTCATGCTCATACTTAATAACAGAATAGTGTGGTTGTGGAATTGATAAGTGTTAAAGTTTTAAGTTGGAATTTTGTGATAACTGATTCATCCCCCCTCTCAATTGTCCTACGCCTATTTAACAATTGGTATCAAAGCTTTGGTTCGTTGGTGTAGAGCTTAACCGCTTAAGGAAGATCCGATGGCGCATAAGTTGGAAATCCCTATGTTTGATGGATCTAATTATAGTGATTGGAAAACACAGATGAGAGGATATATTGAAGACCTAGAAGACTATTGAGATGAAGTATACTCCTCTGGCGAATGGTCCTACTTCTGCAGATGAGGTTTCTGCTTATGAGGAGAATGAGAAAGTGAGGTATGCTATTTATAGTGCTTTATCTAAAACTGGGCAAACTAAGGTCCTTTCTTTAGATACTACTTATGATGTTTGGAAGAAGTTGGAAGAACTGTATGAAGGAAATGAAAGAGTAAAATTGACAAAGAAGTTGGTAGCAAAGCAAAAATTTGAGAATTTGAAAATGGAAGAAGGTGAAGAGTTTACAAGCTATTTCTAGAGGGTTGAGATGACAGCAAATGAAGTCAAGAATCAAGTGGGAAAGATGACTGATGAAGATATTATTGAGAAGATCCCAATCACCCTACTAGATTGCTACAGTGATAAGATCTCAATTATTGAAGAGATGTATGATCCTATGAAGTATACTAAAGAATAGTTGTTCGTAACTTTGAAGGAATTTGAGATGGGAAAGTTGAGGAAAGAAGAAAAGATAAAGACAACATTTAAGGCAATGAAGATTGAAGATGATCCGAAGAGTGATGGTTCAAATGAGTTGGAAGTGAACTTCACTAGGAAGTTGAAGAAAGGTACCAAAAAGTATAAAGGTATGTTTCCCTTTAAATGTTTCAGTTGTGGTAATATCGGTCATTATGCTTCAAGATGTCCAAATAGAGTTGTACATAAGAACAACAAGGATTATAAAGATAAGGATATGAAGGATAAGAAATACAAGAAGTTGTACTATGTTAAAGAAGAAGCTGGAATCTCTTGATGATGAATCTGAAAATGAGGTTGATGATAGTGAATGCTTATTCTTAGCTTTGGAAAGTAAATCTATATCTGCTAACCCTAGAAAATGTGCAAGAAAGAAGGCTCCGGAGAATAAGAGGAATAGGATGGAAGGTACTTTGGTTACCACTTTTCATGCAAGATAGGATTAAGACTACTGGGTAATTGATAGTGGATGTTCTAATCACATGACCGGAGATAAGAGTAAGTTCACTAAACTTGAAAAGTATGATGGTGGTTTAGTCATGTTTGGTGATGATTAAGGAGCTAAGATTTGTGGGAAAGGTTCAATTAGTTTTGATGGAGTGCACAACACTAATGATGTATATTATGTGAAGGGTTTGAGGCATAACCTTTTGAGTGTTGGTTAGATGTGTAGCAGTGGTTTTAAACTTGTGTTTTAGAATAATACCTGTGAAATTAGGAAAGGATCCACAAATGGAGATATGGTTGCTGCTAGAAGGAGAACTCATGGAAACATATATCATCTTAAGGGAGTTGATGGTCAATGCCTTGTATCTCAAGTCAGCGAAAGTTGGTTATGGCACAAGAGAATGGGACATGTAAATTTTGATAATATGGTCAAAATCAATTCAAAATAAATTGTCTAAGGGCTGCTTAGAATCATAAGACCTACTAATACTATTTGGAGAAGTTGTCAATTAGGGAAACAGACAAGATGCAACTTTAAGGGAAAAGAGCACTCTACTATCGGAATGTTGGAGTTAGTTCACATTGATCTTTGTGGTCCAACTAGAATAGGAAGCCTGAATGGTGACAATTATTTCATGCTTCTTATTGATGATTATACTCGAATGACATGGGTTGCTTTTCTTAGAGAAAAGACTCAGGCTCTGGATAGGTTTACAGTCTTCAAAGCAAGAGTGGAAAATGAAGTAAGTTTGAGAATCAAATGTTTGAGATCTGATAGAGGTGGAGAATTCACTTCTAGTGAGTTTAATGCATTTTGTAAGCAGCATGGCATAAAGAGATAGTTCTTTGCTCTGAGAACCCCTCAATAGAATGGGGTAGTTGAGAGGAAAAACAAGACAATATAGGAAGTTGCAAGAACCATCATGAAAGAATCAAAAGTATCGGATGTGTACTGGAGAGAGACAATACACACTATTGTTTATGTTCTTAATAGAGTTCAGATTAGAAACAACACAAAGACTCCTTTTGAGTTATGGACTAGTAAGACTCCTACTATGAAGTACTTCAAGGTATTTGGAAGCAGATGTTACATTAAAAGAGATGATGAAAATCTTGGAAATTTTGATGCTAGGTGTGATGAAGGAATTTTTCTTGGATACTCTACTACTAGCAAAGCATATAGATGCTCTAATAAAAGATTGAGAAAGATTGTTGAAAGTGCTAATGTGAAAATTGATGAAGACATGTGTAGACCTATTGAGATAAGTGAATCTGAACCTAATAATCTTATCTGTGGAAATGTACCTGAGGAGAATAAGGAGAAGGAAGAAGAATAGAAAGAAGAAAAAGCTAAAGAAGAAAAAGAAGAGAATGAGTTGAAACCTATTGTTAAGACTACTAAGTACGTATAGAAGAATCATCCATAGGAATAGATAATTGGAGATAAGAGTGAAGGTGTGAAGACAAGAAGTAAAGTAGCAGCTGAGGTAAATCTATGTTTACTTTCTAAAATTGAACCTAAGTCTATGAGTGAAGCATGTGAAGATGAGAGTTGGGATGAAAGCTATAAAAGAAGAGTTGCAACAGACAGAAAAGCAATCAGACATTGAACTAGTCCCTAGACTTGTCAATAAGAAATGTAATTATTCAAAATGGTGTTCCTAATAAGTTGAATGAAAGTGGATAAGTTGTAAGGAATAAGTAAGATCAGAACGCCCGTCATGCAAACCCCAGAGAACAAACATTGCAAACAATTTTTTTTTAAATAACATAAAGTAAACATGCAACTAAACATTAAATACATTTACATTGCACATTAACATCTTAACGTTACATTCTCTGGGGCACGCGAGGTCACATCGCAACACAACTAATAACAAAAGTAAAAGATAATATTTAAACAACTTATCCAATAACATTACAAAACCATTAATAAAAGTACATCCATGAACCAAGAGTGAGATTATCAATACATCACATATTACAATCATAAAGAATCTCTTACAATAATGTTACAAAGGATCCTACATATTACATCATCGTTTAAACATTAGATTACAAGTTCTCAATAATGAGTTACAATAAATTTCCCAAACATGTGGGATAATACAAAGTACAATAATATCATAATTAAAAAGTGAACCACTGGAATCAAACTCCAACTGAAGGTATGCGGAAAAGATAGAATGTTGATGGGGAACCCAACGGGTACGGAGCACGTTCCACCCAACCATGTGAGTTATAAATAACTCACCCCCCGTGCTCAGAGATGACAAGGAAGAGATCACAACCATGAATTCCAAAACGACTCCAACAAAACAATATAGTACACAACTCAAGTACAACATCAAGGATTACAATGACATAACCAACAACATTCACGAGTCAACATAATAACTTAAAGTCATAGATCTCATCACATCAAAACAAGGCAATAACCATTAACCAAGTAACGAAAGAACATTCATAAAAAATTTACAAAAGAAACTGAAACAATGAACATAATACAATTCCAGAATAACTGATACAACATTCAAAATACAAATTCCAGAGGCAATAAGGAAACAAGACAAACGGGTGTCTAGTGGAGAGTGTCATCGCATAGCTCTCATGGGTTATCCTATCCCTTCCTCCAAACTGAGGCATCGGCCCCCATCTATGGATATCCTAGCCCTTCCTCCTACTTGAGGCGCCGACACCATAGGGTAGCTCATGCGGAGCTGATAACCTCTCATGGGGATGAGGTTACGACTTTGCCGATCACGGCCTTCTCAGTCTATCAATAGTCTATGATAGCCCTAATGCATAGATGAGGTATCCAATATTTATTATCTTGTGTGTTTTACTACCCATCCCCCTAAATTCTATTTTTAGGTTATCACTTGTTATACTACTCTTACGTACATTATCCTGAGCTCTTCCTCCTTTCGAGGCACCGGCCCCCACGAAGAGCCACTTTCCCTAAGACCCCTAAAATAACCAAAATAAGGCAAGGGTTGTCCCACGACGAATAAAGCTTAAAACTCAAAATAAGGACATGCGAGGCATTACCCATCTCATGATAACTCATAACCAAAATCTCAGCAATCTCATACAACCCTTCCAAAATATAAATATATTATTTTCTTGCAAACTCAAGAGTACATAAAACGGGGATGAATATTCAACAAAACACACACCTCTGGAATACTAAGGACCACTACCATCAAAATAGGGTTTGTAAGGCAATAGGGTTCCCACATCGACAATGCTAAACAATCACCATAAAGGAAAAGAAAACTATAATTAATTTTACAAGATTGCACCATTAAATTCCATTCATTCCCAATTAATTGATTAAATTAATTTCCCAAATGCTGATCATTACAAAGAAATAAGATTCTGATTTTCAAATATAAGAAATATAACCATCTCTATATGTGTATATATACATGTACAACAAAGGGTAAGGCTAATTTTCTATTTAAATTATTTACTCATCAGAATAAATGATAAACTAGTTAATGCCCTATATATATATATATAAACATTAATTGAGATATTAAACAAAATACACCATTTATTTATTAATTGAAATAATAAATAAAATGCACCACACATACATATATATATATAACTCTCAATATTTAAACACGTGCCGTAGGCCTTGCCATTAACAGATGCAACAAAAATATTTTCTACAAAAAAAATAAATAGAGTGGAGAATAAGCATAGATAAAACCTAGCATTCGTCTAGAATTTCATGAATTGACTATGCATTCACTACTTGTGTACCCTCCAACCCTCCAACACTTCTCACAAAATTTTCATTTAATGCATTAAACATGCATTAATTGCTTGATGATATAATTTGCAAAAAAATAAGGCCATTGTGTAATTTTTGCAAACATTTAGACATTAAATACAAACTTAGCAAGCTTTGCTAGTAGACTAATGGCCACTCAAGCAATGAACACATAGTTGATGCATTCAATGCCTCCATAGTTCCTAGGACCTTGGTCAAACCATTTAGTTTTCCCTATAGCAGCGAGTGATACTTCTAGTTATCAACTATCAGAAACACACTAGCGAGCCACCTAGTAGTAGAGCATTGTACCTACCACTCTTACCGTGCTCAAGTGCTACACAGAATAACAAAAATTGGAGAGGAGAACCAAGAGCTAAAGACATAGAAGCTTTTGAGCAACCAATAAACAAACAAGAATAAGCAAAAATAAAACCTATCACTTGACTCGGTGATTTCTGCATGTGCAGGACGCGATGGGCCAAAGTGGCAATATGAGGGTATTTGTAGGTGGGTATGTGGTTGACAACTTTTTTTTTTACCCAAAATTGGATGAAATGAAAAATGTTTTTTAAAGGAGACCAAAGGCTTCCACCAATAAGGCAAATTATGCTTTACTTTGAATTTAATAAATAATTATTCATTTTCTATTTGAATTATGACTAAAGTCCTGATTGATAGGCTGATTGAAAAACCTATAGATTCAAACAGCTATCACATTTTTTGGAATCCAAAATATGCATCACATTGTACACTTCTCATACTATAGGATTAAAAAATAAAATTGAATTCCATGAAGTTTTGAATGCTAAGGTGGTCGTGACCTTACGAAGTTTTTATATTTTAAAGGTGTAATAAAAATCATAATTAATTATTTATTTAGAAAAATTACAAAAAAAATATGCATCACATCTGGACACGAGTCCCCTACTTATGTTTAAAATATTATAAAAAATATTATCATTTTATTGTGGTTAGGGTGGTCAGACAGACACCTACTTCTTATTTTTTCCCTGAAATTTAAGAACTACTATATTGAAATTTCAAATTTTCACCAAAAAGATTTTTCTTTTAAATAAACCTAGTAGTTTAGAAACTACATTCAATTTTCTATAGATTCTATTCTTACATATTTGAAATAATATAGATAACTTATTCACCCCTTTACGCCAAGTTGCCTAACTCGGGATTTTTCTGATTTTTGCCACTTAAGGCCTATTTTTTCCATGATGATCCCGCCAGATACCCTTTTCATGAATTCAATTATGCATTGAGTGCTTATGTACCTACCAGCTCTTCAGCACATCTCACAAAGTTTGCATTTAATGCATTAAACATGCATTCACTGCTTTAGTATCCAGCAACTCACTGGCAAAGCTTGTACA
>VDFB02383601.1:0-26485 GCA_007258455.2 Sequoia sempervirens | reverse complement strand
TAGTATGTGTTGTTAGTTCATCTCTTTCAAGAATTGGTAACATGTCATCCCATGCATCAGATTTATTTAAGCCCAATACATTCTCTTTTTGATTAATCCCCTTGTTAGAAAGGAAATCAACTATTGTGTTTGCCTCCCTATAAACATGTGTAACCATGTAATTGTCGATTGTTTCCAAAAGGGCATAAATTTTCTCAGTCCACATCTTTAGTTTCCAACTAAGGATTTTGATAACAAATTGCCCTGACAACAATTTTTAGATCCCCCTCAAAGTCAATATGGTGTAACAAATTATCCTTGCAGTAATTTATTCCTTCATAGATTATTGTGAATTCCACTTTATTATTTGTGCCAAGCAGTAATTTGATTGAATCAACTCAAACCATGTTTCCTTTTTCATCTCTAATTATATAAACCACCCTCGAGACCCTGAGATTTCCCCTTGAGGCCCCGTCAAATTTGTTTTAATCACTCTCTTGGAGGTAGAGACCATTTGGGCTTGCCACAATTTGTAGTGCTCATAAGAAGATTCCCACTTGGGGGATTTAGGTGAGGTCAATTATTTATCATCTTTTTATTCCATGATGATATATATTTATATTTTTTCTACTTTGTTTTCCCATTCTGATGTTCACTAATTATAATCTCACTTTTTCCCAATATTGACTCAATCAAATCCTTCTCATCTTTGAAAATTTGGGCATTCCTTTCCTTCTAGATATTGCAAGTACCTCATTATATAGTCCTTTTGATATAGATCCTTTATATAATTTAGGCCAAGCCTTGAAAATATCCTTTAGTTGTTTGGAAAAGGACTTTGCCACTCTAGTTTGGCACAAAATGTGGACCAACATGTTTGTGCAACTTTGCACTAGACAAGAAGGTGATCAACGCTTTCGTCAACATAGCATATTACACACTAGTGAGGACCAACCACCCCAATCCTATTTATTTTTTCACTTGTGAGGATGTGTTCATGGAAAGCAGTTCATGCAAACACCCCTACTTTTGGTAGCACTTCACTCCCCCAACATAGACGTTCAGGCCACTTTGCCAAGTTAGTTTCTTTTTAATTACTTCATAACCAATTTTAGTTGTGTACTCATCAGATTTGGTCGTGAACCATATGATCATTTCCTCACCATCAAATAGGAGAACCCTTTGATTTGCAAGCTCAACCATTAATGTTTCTCTACTTTGCCTATTTAACATTTCAAAAAAAAACCATTCAAGCTCCCGTCATCCATTTAGTAGCTTCTCATTTGTGTAATTCTTGATTTTATCTCCATATGCTTCGCTCATGAGGTGTATTGCCTCTTCCATCCTGGGAGTGACTCTAGTGGCGCATAACCATTCTAGGAGTTGTGCCAAAACAATTTTTGGCCCTTGTCATTTATCCTCCATGAGAGATGACTGGTGTTGCAACCCTACATTTCAAAATAAAATTCCAAATCACATATCCCTTTGGTGGATTGGAAATTGTTAGAATGCATTTCAAGCCTTGGCAATCCAAATATTTGGCTCGTAATAGTTTGGACCATTGAGCATTTAGGTTCTTGTAGATTCTCCATGTGAGTTTAGCACTTAATGCCATGTTTTGTAATTGAATGTCTTTGAAATTTTCTCCTCTATGATTGTTGCTCTTCTTAACCATATCCCATGATAATAATGAAATTCATTTCCTTTCATGGGCTCCTTCTCATATGATACAACTCAACAATTAAGAATCCTACGGGATTTCAATTATTGCAACATAGAAACACACACAACCAGGAATTTAGCTTTAAAATAAAGAATTGAAATTTATTGTGAGTCAAATCCCAAAATCACCATCACATGAGTTGAGTATGAATCAAGAACAATGTTGATTTTTATTTTCAAACTCCAAAGTTTGTAATAATAACTGTAAATAATAACTAGACAAGCCAAAAACAATGCTACAAGCAAGATTTTTCAATAAACAACTACAAATTAGATGCAAAGGTCTTCTAAGTAGCCATCAACAACATATGCAACAATAAATCTCTAAATATTCACTCTTGGGCTTCCCACATGCTACCTAGGTGCTTTCCCTCTTCAAAACATTGATTCTTCTCCTATTTTCCTTCCTTTTCCTTTCTTCCTTCAGTTGGGCATTGGCATACATGTCAAATGAGCTACATTTTCTTTTTCTCGAGCTTCCTAGCATCTCACATTCCCATTAACTCTCAACATTAAATTTTACAGGAAAGAGTTACATTTTTTTCAAAAAAAATCCAAAATCTTCCTCCACCCATCACCTCCACTTCTGGGCACCCATATTCCCACGCCTCATTACATGGTGCAAAATTTGAATTTCAAGAGGAGTTACAGGATGCCAAAATTAGCCTCCTCTATCCTGGGCGTGGTATTTAGTGTTGGCTTTAATTTATCAATTATTAACAATTTCTAACACCAAAATTCCAATTTTTAAATTTAATTTCCCAACTATACAAAGTGGGTAAATTATTTAAAAATTAAATCATTCTTGCACAAGAAAAATGAGAAAAATCAAAATCAAACAAAATTGAAATGTGCAGGATTGCCCATGCACTTGGATGCTCCTGCATCATCATACAAATTTTCTTTGCATCTTAGAGAGTGTGTTTGCAAATTTATTTGGTAATTCAATGTAGGATAACATGTAAATCGAAGTTGTTGTGAGTACAACTTTAAGCATGGTTAACCTACTATCCAACGTTAGCTACCTTCCTTTCTAGCATTCCATTTTTGATATGTATATTTAATTTTTTCCTTCCATAGAAAGGATTTAGCTGCACCCCCAAACAGAGGGATCCCAAGATACTTTGTTGGAAGCAAATCAATTTGATATCTGAGTGAATTTACAATTATTTTATGCATCCTTCTACTTGTATTAAAAAATATTCGTTTGAATTCTCCACATTTTACTTGACTTACTTCATGACTAAAACCATCTATTATTATCTTGATGATCTTTGTTTCCTATATGGTAGGGCTACCATATAGGAATGTATCATCAACAAAAATCTAATGTGTAATGACAAGGAGAGATTGGGTGATTTTGACACCTTTCCATAAACCTTACTATTCTAAAGTTGAAATGCAACAGCTAAGGGCATCCATCATTATGACAAAAAGGAAAGGAGACAATGGATCACCTTGCCTCAATCCCCTAGCACCGACGAAGAAACCACATGTAGTCCCATTGATGACAATCGAGTATCTTGGAGTTGATATGCAACAAAAATCCCACTTCATCCATTTTTTGTCAAAGCCATAATTTTCCATTATCTTCAAAAAAAAATGCCAACAAACTCTATCATATACTTTGCAACTTCAATAACATGCCTTTGATGTTGGATTTCTTTAACTAATGAATTACTTCATGGGAAATTATTACCCATCTATAATATTTCTACCGGGTATAAAATCACTTTATTCATGCGAGATGATCCTTAGCAGAACCTTCTTGAGATGATTGGCCATTACTTTTTCCATAATCTTGTATATGGTTTTACACAATGAAATAGATCTGAACTCTGAGAATGAATTACAGTTTTATTTTTTGGGAATGAGGATGATGTTTGTATTGTTGAGATCTTTGAGAATCTTCATTTTCCTCCTAGACTCCTCCACCACATCACATATCTCATTCCCCATGAATCCCCAACAAGTTTGGAAAAATAAATTCATGAACTCCTCCAGCCTGGGGGCCTTATCCAAGTGTAATTGAAATGTTGTGGTTTTAACCTCTTATGTTGTTATCACCTCACCCAACATTATGTTATCTTCTCTCAACACCATGAAGGAATATCCTCAATGAGATGACACTATAAGGGTTTCACAATGTCAAGACCACCCAATAGAGACTTGAAGATATAAACGCCAACCTTTTGTATGTTATTTTTTTCTATTGTTAGGTTGTCATTTCCATCTTTAATCTGTGTTATTTTGTTCCAACTCCTCTTGAATCAAATGATAGAATTATGAAAGAAAATTTTTTAAATCACCTTCCTCTAGCCATGTGTCACTGGATTTGGCTTTCCAATAGCTTTCTTCTCTAGTTAAAACTTCACTATATATTCAAACATGAATTATTTTTCTTTATTAGATTCTACATATGTCATTTTGTCCTTGATTATAATTTCCCCCAATGTAGAAATTTCAGATTCTAAGCATTATTTTTCTTGAAATATATTCTTAAATGATGAATAATTCCACTCTTTTAATTAATCCTTCATACACTGCAACTTCTTATGAAAAAAAAACATCTTGGTTTCACTGATATGAAAAGGTTCCTTCCACCATCCTTTCATTAAGCTTGGAAAATCTGCACACCTTAGCCACATTTTTTTAGCCTAAAATGGCTCCTCACTAATTTAATACATTTAGTGATCAATAATTCGTCTGAGTAGTGATCATATATTGGGATTGTCCATATCAAGGACTTTGGAAGAAGCGCTAGCTACATCCAACCTTCAGACAATAGGAACTTGTCTAACCTTTTGACTATGTTTATGAAACCTCTCCTCCTATTATTCCATGTGAAGGTTTCGTTGGATGCTTTGATATCAATTAGATTATTGTTATCTATAAATTCCAAAAAATCCTTTTGGGACTATGCAACCATATGAATCCCCCCAAATTTTTCATTAACATCCAAAATACCATTGAAATCCCCTCCAATTATGATTTTTTTCATTTATTAACTAAAATTCCCAACTCAATGAATCCCAAACATCTTTTTTTTTCTTCTATCTTTGTGGGACCATATATATTAATAATAATAAAATTGAGTTCAAAGATTAGGCTTTGTACCTTTTCCACCATCCAATTTGGATTTGATGTGTGTGGTTCAAAATATTGAGATGCCTAGGCTTCCATAGAATTCCCAATCCGCTAGAGGCCCCAGTCGCATCTTCAAAAATACTTGACCAACCTTTGTAGTTTTTTAAGAATAATTATGATTCTTGCCTCTCGAATTTCATTTCTTACAAGAGTATTAGATCCAAATTTTGACACTCCAATTGGCAATTAACCAAGCACCGCTTGATAGGGGCATTTAAGCCCCTAATGTTCCATGTTAGGATCTTCATTATTCCTTAAGGGAGGTGCTTCCTTCCTTGGACCTCAACATATATTTTTTATTAATGTTTGATTTCCATTCAATGCTTCTTCTTCCCTCTTCTATTTATTTGTTTTCCTCCCTTCTTTGGAATTTACTAAGACAAGCTTTAGCAATTTTGTTGCACTCTGGCTAATACATCTTGTATTGATTATGTCCACAATGTCCATGTCACCATTCTCTAATGATGAATCACAATTATCAATCGAAGCTTCATTTACAACAAATACCTCGATATTTTCTTCCAACTTCGGCATCCCATTTCCCTTATCATTGTTAGTGTTGGGATCATCTTCACCTAATTCTTTCTCCCCATTGGATTCAGACCTTGTATCCATTGGCTTTTGGGAAGTATAGTAAGGATTTTCTTTCTTGTTAATATCTTCCTTAGACCCTCTGTTAGTATTTCCATCCTCCTTCGCAGTGGAGCATTCTTTGTTTTGGCTTTTTTCTTTCTAGATGTTTGTATTTTGTTGCGAATATCTGATAATTTTCAACAAAGTGATTCCTAGCCTTATATTTCAAACAAAAGAACTTTGGGTTTTCAAATTCAGTGGTTTGAGACCATTCCTCTCCCCCACCACCAATCAAATTAAATTTGGAATCTCTTTGATGGCCAATACAAATATCCAAGCAAAAAATAGGGATTCTTTGAGATCCACCTCGATTGTATACCTTAATGTGTCCCCAATTTTAGCCAAACATCCTCCCGACTAGTATTCATATGCCAAATTATATAATCTTAACCATATTGGCCCATCTCTCAAGTTGTAATCTAGTGGGTTGAAGTTTCAATGCCACTTTTATAGATATAGATATGAGTCTCCCCTTCTCTAATTGTTGGCCTTTACAATGGCGTCCCTTTGCATTTATGATTCAAAAACCACCAAAAAGAAGCATTTTGTCTAGAAGTTCAGGACAAGATGGCAATTGTTTAACACCTAATCACCAATTTCCTTTCTAGCGAATCTTTTCCCCAATAAATGACTGATAATTGTAGTGTTCTCTAATTCATCGACATCCTTGTTTATAGGATCTGAAACATCAACCTAGATCACAGTGTTGTCATTTTTTCCACCCTCCTTTTTTCCATTGTCACATTCTCGATTCATCTAGACTGTTTCTTTTCTCTCAAAAATTTGCACACATTCACTATTTTGTTTCCCTACTATGCCAAATTCAGAATTTTGTGCCATTTTTTTTTCTTGGTTATAAGTAGTAATATATTAATATAATATGATTATTATTAATATAATATTAATAGTTATACTATAATATTAACTAATTAGCGTATAATATATACTAACAATATTATATTAATTATATATTATATAATTATATTATTAATATAGTATTATATTATATAATATATTAATACAATATTATATTATATAGTATATTAATATTATATTATATTATCATATATATTAATATATTATTATAATAATAATATTCTTTATAATTACTAATTTAATTTTAATTCTATAATTATAATTATATATATTCTTTCATTTTCAAGCTTGACATGATGAAAGCTTACAACAGAGTTGATTGGAATTTCCTACTAAAAGTACTGGCTAAATTTGGTTTTTCTGCTTAAGCGGTGTAAGTGGATACTCTCCTACTTATCAGGCGCACATTTTCAATTTTAATAAATGGTTCTTCTTCGGGTTTCTTCAAAGAAAATCAAGGTGTAAGACAAGGGGATCCTCTTTCACCCTTTTTTTTATAATCATGGCAGAAGCATTGAGCAGGGCAATTAAGGAAAAGCATGATCAGGGTTTATGGCAAGGTATCCTCATCCTTCACATTGATGTCTCAGTAACTCATAACCTCTTTGTAGATGATACCTTATTGTATGGGAAAGCATTTGTTTCTAAAGCTAAGCAAAAAAAAAGGGATCTTGGACAAGTATTCATTGGTGTCAGGTCAAAAAATAAACTCCCAAAAATCAAAGATTTATGTCTTTAACGCCAAAGTTGCCATCAAAAGGAAAATTGTTAGACTATTAGGTTTCCAGGAGGCAAATTTTCCTTGCAAATACTTGGGTATTCCTTTTTTTATGGGGGCTAATAAACCAACATACTGGTCCAAAGTAATTGAGAGAATCAATCAGAAAATTTGTGCTTGGAAGGCCCATTGGCTATCTTTTTCAGGACATATTTTACTTATAAAAACAATACTTTCTGCAATCCCTGATTATTTTTTATCAGTTTTACAGGCTCCTAAATCAATGGTTCAACAAATTCAAAAAATTATAAGAAGTTTCCTGTGGAAGGGAAATATGAATGATGTGAAGAAAATCCCATTATTTTCCTTAGATAATATGGTGAGGGAAAAATTTAAAGGTGGTGTGGGATTACATGATATCTCTAAACGTAACTTGGCCTTGGGGGAAAGCTCATTGACAAATGTATACTAAGCCACATTCCAAATGGTGTTCTTTGATGAGGGCTAAATATCTAGATAGTCAAAACTCAAAGAGAATTTTCACAGTCTCTAACCCTCCTGAGGATCTCCATGTGGAACTTCATGATTTCATGTAGGAAAGTGGTTACATCATATATTTCCTGGGAAGTTAAAAGGGGGATGAAGTTAAATTTTGGGATGATTCTTGGAATGGAATCCACCTCTGAAAGATTGTCAAGAGTTGTAGTCAGCTATTCCAGTTCTCTCTCAGATGTGGGGGACCAGATTAATTGATTACATTAGCTCAGTGGAAGCTTCATCAGGTAAAGTGAGTTGGAAATATTTTTCTTCCATGCAAATATCAATTGAACAAAAGAGCCTTTTGTCTCATATTTTGGATAGAAGAGTTGTATTCTTGTCAGGGACAGCTAATCGTATAATATGGGCCCTAGCTAAGAACGAATGTTACTCAATCAAACAAGGCTACAAGGAAATTCTTCATAGGGATGATTCAATTCAATCTCAGAGGGATTTTTCATTTTGCTAGAACAGTGTGGTCTTACAAAAAGCAAGCACCTTTGTGTGGCTAGTGTTGAAAAAAAGAGTTCTTTCAAGTGATCGGGTGGTTAAATTAGGGATTGCAGAACCTTTTAATTATGTCTTATGCAATCAATCTATAGAAGACTTAGATAATTTGTTCTTGTACTATCTATTTTCCCAATCTTGTTGGTTATTTGTCTTGCAAATATTGGATTTTTTATGCTCCATTACCAAACTCAGTTTGGGATCTCTTCTCTTCATGGCCTATGTTGTACAAATCTTCATTTTTTGCATGCATTTGGCAAGTAATCCCAGCATTAGTTTTGTGGGCTATTTGGTGAGAGAGGAACAAGCACTAATTTAGAAAAAACTCTGCCCCTATTTGCTCAGTCCATGCAATTATTGAAAAATCAGTCAATGAAGTAGTAAATGCCTCGGTGCAAGATCATAAAAATACTGGTTCTTTATTCTCATCATGGGATAACTTCATCCTTAAGAGGTCGCAGGGTATAACTTTACCTTTTAAAAGAAGCTTGAAGTATCCATATAAGGCAAAGGTGGATAGGAGCACAATTAAATGGTTTTCGCCAATGGAAGGTTTCTATAAACTCAATTTTGATGGAGCCCCTAAAGGGAACCTAGGTACTTCAGGGGCAGGTGTTTGTATTAGAAATGCAAGGGGAATTGTGAAGGTAGCTAAATCAATAATTTTACCCTTAGGAACAAATAACACAACAAAATCAATGGCCCTTCTCCATGGTCTAATCCTTGCAAGACAGCTCCAAATCAGTGCAATACATGTAGAAGGTGATTCATTGATAGTTTTCAATTTGTATAAAGAAAGAAAATACATTAATTGGCATATCAAATACGTCTTGCAAAATTTATGGAAATTTCTAGACGAATTTGATGATTATCATATTTCTCACACATATAGAGAAGGCAATATTCTTGCAGACCATTTAGCCAATATGGGGTGGGATAGGAAGGAAATTTTCTTCATGGATAATAATAATAATATACAAGTCTTTCTAGAGCTTAAGGAAATAATACACAGAGAATGTGTTATTTAATGCCACTTAAAAATCATTCAAAGGAGTGGAGTATGCATCTCCTAAATTCAATTAAAGGGGTTTAAAGCCAAGCATTGGATACTATAAATAAATAGTGGAAATATCAGTGGCAAATGAATGGGCTATTAACTAACTTGTTAATGAGTCATCATCCCTATTGGAGTCTACATTATTCTGTCAGTGAAGTGCTTGCTTAGAAACATGTACTATCAAGGCTTACAGTGGAATGATTCAGAGTTAAACACTTGGGCACGTACATCAGAGTAGGAAAGGACAACTCAAGCCATGGCAACAATCTGATGATGCCAATAGATTACTGAATATCTAAGTTCAATCATGCCACACTAATTTCATGTTCTATCTAATGCTTTTATATGTTTTGCAGGTACACTTTAATCATAATTTGAAGTGCTCTTCCACACAACAAATGTATGGGTTTTTGTGTTACATGAATCAACATTTATTGGAGCAAGGAATAGTTTCAATGCTAATTCCTATGCACTCTGTCTCATTATGAGACTACGTGATGTTACCGAAAAGTGATGTCATTAAAAGGGCCCTAGAGAATTTGCAAATTCAAAATGAAAACATCTAAGGTGGAGGGCATTAAAATATTTTTTTGTTCTCATTGGGCCAAGGAAAATTGACACATAGCCATAGGCTGTGTGTTGTATCTGTAGAATAAGGTGATAGTTGTTAAAACACATCTTTGGGGCTCTTTAAATGGCTTTCCATCCATGGAATTTTTGTGTTTTCATGACTGTGAAACCTTGGGAGAGACCATTTGAGGAATACCTGTCTCATGATTGTCTCAAGATGATATTCAAGGTCAAATGCTTGAGGGTGGAGAATTGTATCTGCACGGTGTTAGGTATTGATGTCACCAGTCTGAGGGCAAGGCGAATTCTCTTCCTGTCACAGATGCCAAAAGATATTTCACTTAAAAAAATGTCACCGATGAAAAACTTCAACCGCACTACTGCCAGGCCAAGAAGTCACTTATGCGGGGTTGCAGAGTCACCACTCCATCACACAAGTCATAAGACGAAGTAGCGGCTTAGCGGTGGTCACTGGCGCACCACCCCACGGAGCTGCAAGAGGATGCATGTGAATGCAGGGAAGGTTGGGAAGGCACAACAGTTGGGATTAAAATCCAACTAAAAATGATAGTATTCTCATGTGCGCTTTGAGGAAAAATTGTAGAAGGGTCTACACAATAATGGAGGTTGACATCAAAGAAAATTTGTATGCCCTTGCTTTTCTTAGAGTGCATTTTCAACATCCTTCCCTAAATGGTATGCAACTAGATTTGTAATTGAGGGTAAACTCTTTGGTTCGTGTGGAGGAACGTGCTCATGTAGAATCTGAACACTATGTACCTAACACAGGAAATGCTCAAGGGTATGTTTATGTTGCTTGTGTGTGCCTGGTCCAAGGGATGTAATTCTCCAGGGTGTCTGTTGGTGAACGAGGTATGTATGTGCAAGTTTTTCGATTGGCAGAGGGTTTGGAAGTCCACGATGAAAATTCAATGCATGGTGATTATATGGAGGAGTAGATTCGACATTTTATCAGTGGTTTCAAAGTTTTTCTTATGAAGGTTAATGGAGTGTTTTGCTTGGTTATGTTACATAGTAAATATCATACAATAATATGCTTACTATTTTTGCCTTCTATATCTGTATAATTTTTGAACTCAGTAGTATGGGTATATCCCAAAGTGGAAGTTTTAGGGTTAGTAGGCTGGGACTTTGATATTTTGCATGATTTGCACCAACTATCCCAAATTGGAATTTTGTAAAATGTAAATCTCTTATTTTATATAATATATATATATATATATACAGGCTTCCATGCCTTTTGCTTAAAAAAAAATTCCAACCTTCTCCCTCAGCAAAAACAGAAGAGAAAAAGGCACAATCAAGGCAAAAGGACGAAAAAAGCAAAAAAATTATGACTTTTTTTGTAGCCCAAAACTATGCATTATGGAGGAACAAAGGATTAAATCAATCAAAAAAAGTGAATCAAGACAACACAAGGATCACACAACAATACCTGACTGAGGAAGCTGAAGAAGATCTGGGCATTTTAGAAAATGTTGTGATTATTTGAAGGCTTACATGACCCAAATTCGAGAGAAAAAAGATCAAAGACTGGATTGAAAACACATGAAAGAATCCAACTTTAATAAAATTCCTCCCAAGAGGTTTCTATGTAGTAATCTTTTCCACCACAGAGGAAAGAGAAAAAATCCTCGAAGCAGGACTATGGGAGATAGAAGGGCATCCTATTTACATGTAGAAGTGGCATCAAAACTTCAACCTAATTAACACAGAGCCATATGAGCAACCAATATGGATCTAATTATACCATCCCCCATTGGAATACTAATCAAAGGAATACTTATAGAAGATCGGCAGGTCTTTAGGAATCATGGTAGATATAGATGCAAATCTTTTTAATGGTGACTCCTACCTATATGCCAGAATTAAGATAGTAGCTATCCAAAAAAATCCTAAGGAAATTATTCTTTATGTTAATGGAACACACTATATGCAAAACATAGAGGTAGAGGAAGATAAACACTTCTACCTCAAATGCAGAAGAAGGAAACATAGGGAGGAGGATTGCAAGAAAAGAGACTTTCGACAAAAAGAGAGACAACAAGAGGAAAATAATAAAGCACTCTCACTAGAAAACCCTAATGTGTAGAAAGGAAAAAATATGGTATGGAAGAAGAAAGAGGTCAAGAACCAAAAGACCACCAGGGATTGAACCTTACAAAATAAAATACAGATAAAGAAAAAAAATGGTATGGCGAAGAAAGAAAAACATGAATATGTCCAAATTGAAAACTGATTCAAGAAACAAGATAGCAATGCCTGCAAGAACATGCCTTGGCATACAAAAATAAAATGGAGAAGAAAGAAAATCAAGTGAAGGGAAAGACCTTAATAACTCAAAGGCTCTCGATGCAATAGGAGATGCAATTCAAGAAAATTGCATGGAGGAAGAAGAATCAGAATTTGAAGACATATACATGGAACAAGATCAATTAGAAGCAGATGAACTAGACATCATAGATCCAAGATGTATTAGTCAATCTGTAGCAAGGGCATTGGGAAAAGCTAAGAAAGTAAGAGGTAGAAAGACAAGCAAACAAAAGAGAGAAGATGATGCAATTAAGAAGGGCTCCAAGAGCATGTCTAGTTTTCTGATATCCAAGGGAGGAAAGACATCCCTTGGAGAGAAATGAAGATAACCATATGGAATGTCAAGGGCTTGAATGCCCCTGACAAACGATGCTTGGTCAAGCGTCACATGGAAAAAGAAATCTTAAACATAATGATGTTTCAAGAAACAAAGCTTGATAAACAGGAAGCTGAGAGGTTTCTAAAAATTGCAAAACATGGGAAGGTATATTTTAAGAAGCTATAGGCATAGCAGGAGGTTTGGAAATTCTTTGGAAAAATGAGTGTCAAAATGGATCTAACCTAGGCACACAACCACTGGATGGAATGCAAAGTAACTAATCTCAACACCAATATGGTGTTCCACCTTTTCAATGTTTATGGCCCCATATGAACAAAAGATAAAAAAGAAACTTGGAATGCCTTAATTAGCAGGATAAACTAGATTGGCAATAACTTGTACATAATGGGTGGTGACTTCAATGCCATCATGAATCTATCAAAGAAAATTGGTGGCCTAAAGAAAATAACAAGAAATATGCAAGACTTTAGAGAATTTTTGGAAGAAATCAAAGTTGTAGGCTGTCAAATCTCTAATGGGATATTCACTTGGACAAATAGGAGGGAAGGGTTTACAAACATTGCGAAAAGATTAGACAGGTTTTTTTATATCTAACAATTGGATGGACATGGACATAAATTTGGGGACCACAATTCCCCCTTATCTCAGTCTTAGATCACTTTCTAGTGCTGATGGAAATAAGAACGGGCCTCACCACAATCAAAAACTATTTCAAATTTGAAAATATGTGGTGGAAAGAGGAAGGTTTGATCCCGTCCATAGAAAAATGATGGATGGAAAGTGGAATAAATGGCACTCCAAGCTTCGTATTCATGAAAAAACTCCAAATTCTAAAGACAAAATTAAAGAAATGGAATAAGGAGGTATTCAAAAACATTTTTCAGGAAAAAGAGCTACTAGAGAAAGAACTAGAAGACTTGAATAACAAAATCATAAAGCATGGAATGTTTAAGGAAGATTATGAAAAAGAAAAACAATTAAAAGACTACCACAAGGAAATTTTAGCAAGAGAAGAAGTTTTTTGGAGGGACAAAAACAGAGAATCTTGGTTACAAAAAGGGGATGTGAATACCAAGTATTTCCATGCGACAACAAAATCCAGAAGAGCACTTAATAGAATCAATGAAGTAAGAACAGGTAATTAAAGAATTGATAAAGATAAAAATGCTATAGAAGAGGAAGCAATCAAGTATTTTGAAAATATCATTGGGGTAGAAAGGACAACAACAACATATGCCAATGAACCAATTCTGGACTGCATACTGAGAAGCATCACTGAAGAGGACAACAATAGGTTAACTGAACCTATCACACTAGAAGAGATTATAATTTCCACCTTCCAACTTCACCCAGACAAAGCACTAGGCCTTGATGACTTTCCAGCAAGCTTCTATCAAAAATGTTGGAGCACTATTGGCATGGATGTGTGGAAGGTAGTAGAAGAGTTCAGAGAAAAAGGGAAATTTTTTAGAGACATGAACAATACAATCATTGCTCTTATCCCCAAGAAATAGTGGTGCGAGACACTTAATGACTATAGACCAATATCATAATGTAACACAATATACAAAATCAACACCAAGATATTGTAAAATTAACTTAAGAAAGTGCTCAACTCTATAATATCAAAAGAAAAAAGTGACTTTTGTCCAGGAAGGGAAATCATTGATAGCATAATTGTGGCAAATGAAGTGGTGCACTCCATACAATTAGGAAAAACTAGTGGGATGTTGATCAAACTAGACATAAGAAAGGCTTATGATAGAGTAAAATGGAACTTTCTATTGGAAGTCCTCATAAGATTTGGCTTTAATAACAAATGGGTCTCTCTAATTCAGCAATGCATCACATTGTTAAGGTACTCACTAATAGTCAATAGATCACTATGTGGCTTCTTTGAAGGAACAAATGGCCTTTTTCAAGGGGATACATTTTCCCCCTTTCTCTTTATTATCATGGTAGAAGTCATGGGTAGGTCTATCAAAAGAAAAAGAGAAAGCAACATATGGAAATGGATAAGGGTGGCTCCTGATATTGATCCAATGGCATACACAATTTGCAAACAACACGCTCCTATTTTGGGAAGCTAATATGAGAAAAGAAACAGTAATCAAAGAAGCTCTTGAAGACTATATGGCATGTTCATGATAGTTAGTGAACAAGGAAAAATCCTCAATAATGTTCTTTAATACCAAAAAATCCATACAAAGAAGAATAACAAAACATTTGGAATTCATAGTAGCGACTATTCCAACAAAATATCTTGGGGCTTCTCTATTCTTTGGGCCTTGTAAGACATAGCATTAGATGGAAATAATAGAGAAATGTAGAAAAAAATCGATGGCATGGAAAAATAAGTGGCTAATTCTAGCAGGTAGAATACTCATGATTAAGACCGTGCTATCAATAGTACCCATATATGTAATGTCCTGGTTCAGAATCACAAACAAGATTGAAGCTAACTCATAAATAATTTTAATAAATTCCTATGGTAAGGGACAAAGGAAGACAAGAAAATACCATTGGTGCATTGGTACAAGGCATGTATGCCTAAGAGTGATAGTGGTGTGGGCCAGAGAAGAATGGAGGAACAAAACTTCACACTAGGTGCCAAACTGGCATGGAAAATGTACAAAGATCTTAGTCGAGTATGGTGTAAGATACTCCAAGCTAAATATTTAGACCCTACTTATCCTAAGAGAATACTAACAATAGAAGCAGTGAATGGGGGATCAGTGATATGGAAGTTCTTATGGGAAAGCGGGAAACTAATAACAAATCATCTTACATGGAAAATAAATAATGGAAGACAAGCTAAATTCTAGTCAAAATCCTAGAATGGCTATACGCCATTAGAAGAGATAGAAGGGATAAAAGAGAACAAGAAATCTATTATAAATGCATTTGGAAGCAAGGTAATAGACTATGTCAAACCAAGAAACTCCAAATACGGCTTTCAACAAGAATAAAGAGATATAGAATTGCTCCCAATCCCCACAAAAGCTAAAACAAAATTGCAACAGGAATTAAACAATAAGAGGATCTTACTAACTTTAGAAGAGGATGACATCATTTGGTGTGGTGAAAAATCTAGGTAGTATTATGTTAAGATGGGATATTTGATACAAATATCTAAAAGAGCAAATCCTAATTGGCCTACAAAACTATGTTGGCATCCTGTAGTCCTCTCGAAGGCTGGAGCCTTTCTTTGGTCAACACTACATAAGGGGATACTCACAATGGAAAGATTGAAGACTATAGGAATTCAAGATCTAAATATATGTATTATGTGCTATAATAACTATGAAAATATTAATCATCTACTATTAGAATGCATATATGCGTCCAAGTGTTGGGATTGGATCTAGGATGTAATAGGATGCCTTGGCCCAAGGAAAAAGGACTTCAAAGAATGGATTATTAGTTGGCCAAAAGGTAAGAAGAATACACTATGGACTGACTTATGGGTAGTAGCCCCATCCATGATAGAATGACATATTTGGAAAGAGAGGAACCATTAAATCTTTCAAGAAAAAGCTATAAAGGTGGATAAGGTCATACAAAAAATAGAAGAAGGGATTTATGAAGTTCTTAATGCAAAAAACATGATAAAAAATGGCACTATATTTACTAAGTGGGATGAAGACCTAGAAAAGAAATGGGAAAACCTAAAAAGAGAACAAAAAATTCAAAGAAAAAACAAAGAACAGGAAGGGGGTCAAGTGGAAAGAGCCAGAGCAGGGAAGATATAAGCTAAATTTTGATAGCTCTATAAAAGGGAATCTAGGACCAGCCGGAGCAGGAGGCATAATAAGGATAAAGGGAAACTTTTATGGGCAGTGTTAAAGAAAATAGAATCTATAACTAATAATGAAGCAAAAATGGAGGCCTTAGCCACAGGTCTATGGATGTGCACACAAAAAACATCAAAAGAGTGGACATAGAGGGGGAATTGCTACTATGTATACATGCAATATAAAAAAGAGACACCGCAAACTGGAAACTAAAGAGTTGGATACTCAAGATCTAGGAGCAACTAGAAAAATTAGAAGATTATACGCTCTCCCATATATAGAGAGAAGCTAACAAGGTGATAGATGCTTTAGAAAATTTAGGCGTTCTGCAAATGCAAGAATGCAAAGTAGAAGCAGACTTTGAGAAGTGGATGAGACTGGCAAGAATTTTGATAGAAGACCAAAAGGAAGCAGGTATAAAGATAGGGGTAGAATAAAAGAAAGGGGCCAGGTAAGTATAATCAGCCAGGAGATAATTACTCATAACTGACTATATTTCAATTTTAATAAAGACTCTTATACTTAAATAAATCAACCCTAACTAAATCGAACCCTAGAATTGAATTGCTATCTTCAACAATTTGAAACAACCAAACTAACAATCTTAGGTCCTAGAAAGAGCATAATAGCATCACAAATAGAAGAATTCATTCACTAAGGTGCCCATTATTTGAATTATCTAAAGGTGAAAAAATAAGATATTAGATGGTTTCCCAAGAATGCACAAATGAAACACTAACATGGGAAATCCATATCTCATACAGATGATTTTTTTAAAAAAGCAACAAAAACTTACAAACATATAAACCATCCTATAGTTTTTTCTTATTGGATAATTATGAATCAAAGCCAAATTATTACATAGGTGCAAATCATGGAAATATAATATTGAATTCTTGGCTTCAAATGAGACTAAATCCAAAAACATATAACAAATTAGGATTAATAGAATTATCAATAACATGAAAGCAGAAGAGAGCTGAACGAATTTCATGCATATTAACTTCTTTCTTTATCAAAATTACAGAAATACAACTAACATTCATAATTCCTGTCAAATAAGTTAAAACTTCATCACAATTTAGAGACATCTTAAATCCCAAACCATCAAAGACCATATTTTTGTGGCTATGGGAACCCATTAACACTGTAAACCCAAAGACAACATATTCCTTAAACCTAAACGAGAGCAGGTTTGAACAAATAAAAATGCTTTTGATGAACAGTGAATTATGATGGACTTAGAAGAAAAACATACTCAACCACAATCAAAAGGAACACGAAAATATACCTAAATGAAACCATCTTTAAGCAATTTTAGGGTTTGTGACAAACCATAAGCAACACTTGCAAAACCTTTCAAAAGTCCAGAACACTATAATACTATTCACATATATTAGTCATAATAGGTATTTGTTCGGCTAAAACAGCACAAGTATTATGTTCTTAAAGAAAGGCAACACATTTGCTTAGATATTAACATATTAGGAGACTACACAAAGCTAAACATGCTTATCTTTCAAAATTATCCATTCCAAGACCCTTAAGGACATCATATCTCAAAAGCCATAAACTAAGAAGTTGGGACACAATTCACACAATGATTGTCCTTTTAGTCTGAACACAAATGAAGAAAACTTACACAACCCATACAGAAGCCGGGACAATTGAGAAAACCCAAGTAGGTGTGTTGTAATTCATACCACAGTAAAAGATAAAGAATTATCATAAAAATGCATAGACAAAATAAGTAAATCTATGTTTTACATTTCTAAACTAATAAACATAGAGGAAATTGAGTAAAGAAGTCCACATATACAAGCCCTAACCATAGCAAGTTGAAAATATGGCACACAATATTCTCATTTGGAAGTAATACGAAGTTGAATACATCACAAAAAATTATACAAACTGAAACTAAATTCACTTGACATTCCAAGCATGAGATAACTTAAGATCACAAATCACTCATACAGATACCTCCGATACTTCAAAAAATGAGGAAACTACAATGAAAGATTCAAGAAAGAGAACACATATTAGAATAATATGATTATATTAGTCTGTAACATAAGCATTTTTCAAGGCTAATTAAGAAACTATTCTCAAAATTAACCTGAGTTTGTAACGGAATGTCATATAACCCTAGATTTTCAAAGCTAACCCTAGTCGCTAAGTTACAAAATTGGGATTCTAAATTGGTATTTCTTGAGTTTACCCTAACCCTAAACAAAATATAAACAGGATAATATATATAAACATGTATATAATAGGAATGGGAACCTGCATACCATAGTCTTCAAAAGCAATAAATAGGGAAATCCACTAAGAATAATTCACTGGCACAAGCTGATACAAACGCTTTAGGAAATCATAAGCAATCTTTGAGCAAAAGTGATGCATCCAATAATCAAACTCATAAATGTCAGGAATAAATGGTTGAAGCTCAACAGCAAGGAGTAGCAAGTCATGGGGGTGGGGAATCCCTTCTCCCAGATGTGTAGCCACCAACACTACCTCTAAACCATGGAGAAATGCAAGCTTAAATATTTATTGTGCTAACTGAGCAATCGCCTCCTTAGAGGTGTGAAGATCCAATAATGAGGCCACGAAGTGAGAAGTAATGTTTAAATTTACCTGGTACTGCTCATTGGTGTCAATGAACCTTCTTCCCAAAACCATTTTCATGGCCTTAATGGTCAATCTATTTGGCTTAAGCAGTATACCCTACAACTAATTATCAGATATAGGACCCATAAAGGCCAATTGTGATTTGGTGCTTAACAAAAATTGTGGGGGTTTCCATGTTTAGACCTCTTATGACCTTAGATACCAATGTAAACAAAAAGACAATAAACTAGAAATATTTAAGACTCATTATGTATACCAAGCAAGTGGAACAAGGTAGGGGAACCAAAACGTCCATCTTCACATGTGCCTCTGGTCATTTTGACCTCAACAAGAACAAAAAATCATTTGTATACATAGCTAGAACAAAGCATGAAAACGCTTACTCTGGAATGATTACAACACGAGGTTAAACTCAAAATATTGGTTGAACTGAAACCCTCACTCCTCCATTAGCATAAAACCAAGCATAGGTACATTAAAGATAAACATATCACTCGTGTATCAGGCCCAAACTTCACATTATGGCAGCAGATATGCAAGGATGGTGTAGCAATAATAACTTCGTGTGCTTGGAAAAAATGAAAAAACAAATGTACATGTTAAACAAAGGAAGCCCTTCCTTGGGCATGTTAAACAAAGTTGAAAATTGGGATCTACTCCCTGCTATGGTAGAACTTATCTTAAAAATTAAAAAAAAATATATATATATATATATATATATTAATAATACATAATAGTATTTTTTAGTTATTAATTAATATAATAATATTATAATAATTAATATCATATTATAATTAACATTATAAATTAATATATATGATATTATATTATATATAGTCAATAAATAATAATATATTTAAATATAAAATATATTATATATTAATTAATTGATATTAAATTGGGATGACTCGAACGCAAGTAAGTCATGCAGCCTTCCACATGGAAGGTCTTGGGTTCGAGTTTGCTCGAGCCCGTGTGCCTGACGCAGGTAGTTTGGAGGACAATTCTAGCAGCAGACGTGGTTGGTGCTGGGTGGACACTTGATCGAATGTTACGACAGAGCTGCGGGCGTCAGAGGGTGGTGTGGAGAAACCACAGGCGGAGATGTGTGGTGAAAAACGAAGTTCGGCGGAGGAGAGAGCCAAGGGTGACGGAAGGAGAGCCAGGGAGACGGGAGGAAGGGTGACGGGAGAGGAGATCGGAGGAAGGGAGAAGCGGACGGCGGAAGAAGAAAGGAGAAAGGATGGCGGGAGAGTAGGAGAACGGGAGAAGAAGGGAGACGTGGCCGGGAGTGAGTGAGGTGAACGGAGGAAGGAAAGAAGGATGACGGGAGAGAAGGAGAACGGGAGAAGGGAGAGGCGGACGGGAGGATGAAGAACGGAGGAAGGGAGTTGAGAAGAAAGAAGGAAGAACGGAGGATGGGAGATGAGGAAGAACGGAGGAAGGGAGACGAGGAGAAAAGGGAGATCGGAGGATGGTGGAAGAAGAACTGAGGAGGAAGGGAGACGAGAAGAAGGGAGGCGAGAAGAATGGAGAAAGGAGGACGGGCGAAAGGAGGAAAAAAGAGACAACTGCATGAGACAAAAATTGGGGATGGGGTCCCCCATTGTGACCCCACTGGTTCATAGCTCCAGTCAAAAGCACCATCATCAAAAATTAATTGATATTAAATTATATTCCTATTAACACTATAATATATGATAATAATCATATTGTATCAATATATTAATACCAATTTTAATATATATATATATGCAACTTCAGTTGTGTATTACGAATGATATATATAAAATATATAAAATATATTTTTAGACTGCAGAAATTGAGTAGCCTACAATAAGATGCTTTAGCCAACTGAGCTAGGACCCTCCCCCTTATATATATACTATAATATTAATATTGTAATAATGTATAATAATAATATTAATAATATATTTATATAATTAATAATAATATATTATTATAAATTATTAATAATATTAATTTAACAGTACTTTATCAGTAATCATAAAATAATAATAATATCTATGAAACCTTTTTTCTAACCTTGATTCTAATACATCCCTAATTTGGGTTCAATTTAGATTATGGTTAGGGTTACACTTCTGTAATAAAGGTTGGGGTTAGGGTGGGTTCTGGTTCTGTGACAAAGCTTGGGATTAAGGTTATGATTGGTGTTTAAATATAGTTAGTGTTAGGGTTAGAGTTAGGGAATAATATTTATAGTTCTCATAAAGATTAAAGGTTGGGATTACCATGGGTTCTAGTTCTATAATAAAGTTTGGGATTAGGGTTATGATCAGTGTTCAAAAATAGTTGGTGTTAGGGTTAGACTTTTAGGGATTAATGATGGTAATAATATAATATTAATAACATAATAATATAGTAATAAAATCATAATATAATAATACAATAATAAATAATAGTATAATACACATATAATAATATAATTTTATTTTTTTTGATACATAAATTTGTTTATATTGATTTCCAAAAAAGATATTACATTATTCAACCCAACATCTGGCATAGATACAGAAAACCCCGACCCCAGAGCCACCTAAAAGAGAACATTCAATCCACCTACCAGCCCCTACCTCACAGCAAAACATCTCTGCAAACCCCCAAGAACCACTAAACATCTAGACCACGTAACTCCATACCATAAAAGCCCATACATCCTACTAACACAACTATTAGGCCCAAACCCAAAAAACAACCCAGCCATCAGAGAGCCATAACAAAGGCATTTCCTCATTTTGTGGCTGATCTAAGCAACATATTGTGTTTGTGTGAAGTATATTTCCTCCTTTTTATCTCTATCTATTCCTTCTCACAGTGACATGATATCATCAAGTTTTAATCAACCTTAGCAAAGGGTTCCTTCCCCAACACCACCCCAGATTTTGTTAAATCACTCTGTATTGTTCCCATGGAATTTAGACCAGTAAGATTTGGAGGACCCAAAGATGACAAGGAATGATCTGAGATTATTGAATTGCCATTATCCAAGGCACCGTGATTCCCATCAATTGAAGTCACATCCACCAATTTCTCTGAATGGTTAGTAGGTGGGGCTAGAGACTGAACCCCAGAAGTAGAAGAAGTCGGGTTGCCCTTTGGAGAACCCTGAGACTTAGCAAGAGCTTTGGGAGAAGAGGGAGGGACAAAATAGTGCTACGATTCGACACTGACCCACCACGATGGCTTCCTCAATACTTGGCTGCCAAGGGCACATTGCTTCCTACAAAGGGAAGTAGAATGATCTGTTGTGAAGCAACTCCTGCATCTAAAAGAAAAATTTTCATAATAAATAGGCTATCTCCATCTATTACCTAACTTCAGGAGTATCTCAATAGGGAGACCCTTGTCCAAATCCATTTCGACGCAAATTCGAGCACATGTGGAGTTTTGATATCTAATCGTTTCTTCAACAGAGCAACGATAACTTCCCAGGACATTATCGATAGCCTTCAAGCAATCAAGTTCCCAAAATTGAATGGGAAGATATGGTAGCCTAACCCACATATAAGCTGTGTTGAAAATTTTCATTCATGGGTCAAACTCTGGAAACTAGGTTTTCATGCACAAAAGGTCACCTTGAAAAGACCAAGGGCCACACTCCATTACCAACTCCTTATCTTTATGAGAATCAAATTCTAAAATTAAAAACCCCTTTGCACAAGGGTAAATGCTTATTTCCCCACCCATATACTCCTGTCAATTCTCTGTGACCCAAGCATGCAAATCACAAAGGTTTGGCCAAATCTTTGTAAAATGGCAAATCAGGGCATGATCTGACAAAAAATCCTCCCGATCAAAAGCCAAATCCTCCAGACAAACTTCAAGAATAGAGGAAGACGGGTAGATTGGAAAGGGAGATCTCGACATGAGGGGAGCACCAATCCTAGGGTTAGCAATAAATTTTGACCCATTGACATCCCCAACATTGGGATTGTCCTACAACCTTGAGGAACCCCCACCGCCATACTGGCCTCCATACTTTCTCGTCAAATGCAAGTTGCGGTTGTGTTCATTCACATGGCTCACAAATAACAAAGAATCCTTCCCCTAATCACCTGTGTCTCCAGCACCAAACCCTTCCTTCCCCTAGGAATTTGATGCCCCATCACCAAGCCCATCCTGGGCAAACTCCATGCTGCTACGAACCCTCAAACCCAGATCTAAGGCTAAAGGATTCCATGAGAGGTGTCGTGTTTTCCTAGCAAACGGACGAGTGCAAGGAGCAACAGAGTGCAGCACCATTTCAAAATTTTATAACCAATTAATAATATAATATAATATTAATAAAACAATAATATAATAAATAATATAATATAAAACAATAATAATTTAATATTATTAATATAGTGGTCTATATAAATTAATCAAATGAATTTTGCAATGTTACACTTTGCTCCCATCTTTGCATGCTCAACTCACCCCTCCGACCATGATTTCGATGGTGATTCAGGTGCCATCTCTCCCTAGCACAAGGTTTTAGACTTGCCCCAACTTCCCGAATGGATTTATGGTGGCTCTATGTGGTGGTGATTGGGCTTGAGCCCTTTCTGATTCACCCCTTGCTTGTAGTGGCAACCCTGGGACATAGTGAATGTTTAAGGAATCCATGCATTTTGTAGGTTCAATGGATCGACACAATGCAAATCATGTTACCCATACTAAGGGTTGATGACCTTCCCACCTAATGTTGTCCAACAAGACCCTCCCCTCAATGCTTCTGCTACGAACTGGTATGGTGATATTAGGAAATTTTTTGCTCGACATGATACGATTTGATTCCCCCTTTCTTTCCAATGTTATGCTCACACTCTAGAGGTGTGCTTCAAAGGATCTTTTTTGGAAGAACATGCCATTATTTGTAGATTTATGAAAATGTGGCCAAAACTTTGTGATCTATATTCCTAGATCACTACGTACTGGAAAGACGAAATAGAGGATGAAGTTGGTATCTACCCCTACACTAGGGCCTTTTTCATCCTTGAATTTGAATCTCTTTCTAATAAAGAAAAGGTGCTTAAAAATGGACCATGTGTTTTCCAAAGGGATTTCCTTTGCATGAAGTTGTGGTATCCATCCTTTGATCCCTTCACTGAGACTTTCACCTCGACCTTTCTATGGGTTCGTTTACCCTACCCCCTCTTCAATTTTGGGAATTGGAAAATTTGTAGGCTATTGGTAATGGACTAGGTAAGTACTATTTCTCTTTAGAGGAAACAATAAATTATGTTGGTTCTACCTGTGAATAAATATGTGTGGAGATGGAGCTCTCCATTGGTCTTCCAACTGAGATTTGTTGAAAGTGGGCAACAAAAAATGGAGGCAACTTGTTGAGCATGAGAAAATCGCTTTCAAGTGCAAAAATTTCTTCTCAACTAATCATTCCACCTACCAATGCACAAAAATTAAAGACCATGTTGGAAGCAAGCATGCCTCATGTGGTATTCCAACTTGGTGGGTTTTTGTGGAGCCCCATCATTATGTATCCCACCTGAGGATCAAATGGTGTCGAACCCCTCTCAGGACTCTCCTTGGGCCAACCCAAAAGCCTCCTCCTCAGACAATACACAAGTCATTTAGTTGATGAGACACCACAACCAGCTTTGGGCACCAATGCCTCTCATAAGGCCCCAAAACTTCCTAAGTTTGAAGCAAAGTCAAATACTCAAGACATTTCAGCCACATCTTCAAAGGCTCTAACTTCCATAGTTTTGGATTGTCATGGAGATAAGGCAGATATCATAAAGGGAAACCTTGAACAAAACCCAAAGATACTATCTCATTTAGATTAGGGGTGGACTAAAGTTAAGAAGAGGAAACCACCATCATCAAATCCCACACACAAAATGATGCCAAGATCTTCAAAGGAGGAAAAATCATGCAATATTTGATAGCTCCCTTTTTGGGACTATTGTGGACCTTGTTAATGCACCCCATTTGTTGATGGGTCAGTAAAGATATTAACTACATATAGTTTGCAACCTCTAGCAATAGAGAAACTTTTGTTTTTGATAGTGGTGTTAAAAACCAATAGGTAGATGGTTTGATTGATCTAGAATGATCACTGGTATATAAACAATTTTTTTATCTCGTTTAATGATGGTTAGGCAAGTAATTTAGTGATAATAGTCTAATACAAGTAATGTATTTACACTAAAGCACCCCTATTTCAAGGGCATGCACTATATCTCCATTTATTTGTTGTTTTACGGGATGCATCTCCCTTAAGCCTAAGTCACTTAGCAAAAAAAGAAATATTATTAATATAATAATAAGAATAATATAATATAATAATAAGGGGTGGGGCCCTGGCTCAATTGGCTAAAGCATCTTGTTACAGGAAAGAGGTCATGAGGTCTAGTCTCCCCCTCATCCCCGTGGTATTGGACGACATGTCGCACTAGCATCATTGGTCACGTGAAAAAGTTTACCTGAAGCATTGTAGTTTATAGGGGGCTACCTAGTTTTTGTAGTCCAAAAAAATGTATAATAAGAATAATATAATAATAAGATTATTAGTAATAATAATTAATAAATAATATAATATGATATAAATATATAATATATAATTAAAATATAATAACATAATAATAATATAATATAATATTAAGAATAATATAATAAAATAATAATAAGATTAATATTAATAATAATTAATTAATATTATATATATGACAAATTGATGTCATGGGGAGAACTCCCATTCTATTTAAATTGAAATAAAAGGATTATAAAATGTCACCCGGTAAGACAAAAGAAGAGGGTTTTCAATCCCTAAATTACAGTTTGGATTCTCTCTAGTTGGGCAACATCAAACAAAGTATCATAGTGTGATAATAAAAGGCATATGTGGACATGTTGTTCCTGCCAAGTCCTTCTCTCATAAGAGTTATTACTTGTTTCATTTCCTCATTTTTTCTTGCAGTCTCAATGCAAATCACATCTCCCACAAGGCCCTTCTTGGGATCCCTGCTTAGGGTGTTCAAAGCACCAATAGATTTAGCCTGGTATTTATCATTCATAAACATGTTCACAACTTTTTTATCCCACTCAAAATTACCTAAAGTCCTAACCATATTATAAATACAATGCTCCAAAAATTCATCATTATGGATGTGGACAATAATAATATCTTTAGCTGATAGGCTATATTATGGATGGAGTTTCGGTCGTAAACCTATCTCACACCACAAACAGGTAGTCGTGAAATGATTTTCTAATCGTTGATTACTAGTGGCTATCTTTGACCAATTAATAAATATTCCTCATTTCACATATGGAAATAAATCACCACACAAGATGTTTGATATTATCTTTATCTTCATTTTCTGAATACTTATAATCTAATCTAATCTATCTTATCCATATCCTATATTCATCATTTTTCATTATCGTGAGCTGCAAGTTTAAGCCGCCATCTTAACCACAAATAGTAAGAGTGTTAGACATCCAAATTTGGACACTTAATTTATCCAAATTTATCACTTTTCATCTAAACATCCTCTTTTCCAAGTTAATTAAGTAATATTACTATTATTTAATTAATATCCTTAATTCTACAAATCCGTAAGGTATTTAATTAATAATTAAATACTTTACCCTCCTTAATACTCTTTTCA
>VDFB02383600.1:0-26005 GCA_007258455.2 Sequoia sempervirens | reverse complement strand
ATGCTTGAGCGCACTTTTCATTCAACCTTGCATCACGACTATTCACATGCCACAAAATGCAGTAGCGCTGAAATTCTGCACCATAACACCAAGTTGTAGTGTCCAAATGTAGGAGTGCTAAAAAAGTGCATCCTGACATAATGCAATTCTTCCTAACACTCTAAGTGCAAGGGCGCTGTTTTTCAGCGCCCCTGCACCAAAGTCAGCTTTCTTCAAAATGCAAGGGCACTGATTTTCAACGCTCTTACACTTTTCACAATTTTTCCTTGAAACACTTCAAACTTGCCAGTTTCGTCCTGAACCTCGCTCCTTCCACTTTGCGCATCGTTTTGGGTGCCTCATCATTCGCTTCACGCTTTCTCATCATTGTTACTCGCTTCACGCATCCCCATGCTATTTTTCGGCTAACGTTTGTCTGACTCCACATCTTGCAGTCTCTTTTCAAGATCCTCAAAGTTGATTGATCAAAGATTCAGTTGCTCTCAGATGACTTCCAGAAAACCTCCGTCTTCTTCAAAAGCAAAAGGAAAAATGAAATATAAGTATCAAGGTGTCTATCCGCCAACTGTGGTGGTCTCTAAGGTGGAAGAAATAAAAGACACAGAGGTTGGCTATCAAGACTTGGTTGATTTTGCAGAGAAAATTGAGAAGAAGCCTCTTCCTAATCCGATGAGAGAAATTGTACAGAGTAACTTGCATTTGGTAGCTATGTTCCCTACTGCTACACACAATACAGAGTTTGTCCTTCAAGTGGCATCCCACTACATCAGGGAAAGCAGAAGCATGATTGATTCTTCTGGGCACGAGATTTTAAGACTCGATCCTGACTTCTTTGATATCATGTTTAAAGTTCCTCAAATGGAGAAGTACATTGACATCACTATACAAAAAGCACAAGAAGTCTTTGACGCTGATCCCAACAAGGCTAAGAACCTGATAAATAGCCAATGGTTGAAGAAGCCTAGGAAAACTATTTCCAGATGGCCAAAAGGACTCCTGTGAAGTGATTTCAAAGATGATGTCAAAGATATGATCACATTTTTAAGCAGAGTGAAGGGCTTGCTTGAATCATCCACTTTTCATGATTGGATGTATGAATACATCAGGATTATAAGAAGACAAAAAGTTCACATTGACAGGGGAAAACAGATCAGCGATGAAATACATGAGCAACTGATCAATGCACCTTCTACATTAAAATTCTATATGACTTCTTATCTGGTGTATGCAGCCGCTGTAATGAGGCAATTTCCAGGTCTATCCACCAAAGGGAATCGAATGCTGGTACCTGTGTATAAATTCTTCTATCAACTGGAATTGAAGGAAAGCTTCCATCATTTTAGGCGGGTTATTGATGCTTTCTTCGCACCTTTACTTTTCAATTTTGATCTAGCTCTCGAGAGGAGAAGGGTATTTGATGAGGCCTATAAGGCGGTAAGTAAAGTTGGATGCTTATTTCTGCAATTCCCAACATTTACTTATTTGAGAGTAGGGTGCTACATTGGCTGCCCTTACATGCTGCCACGATATCCTTCAGACAAGTGGGTTCTCATGGAGATGTGCAAACAACTGATTTCAGTGCATAAAGAACGGAGAAGTAATCACAAGCGTGGATTCAAGTTTCCATTGACAATCGGCAGATATACTATCCCAACTGTACAGAAAGCCAAATCTGTTTATGCTGAGATGCAAATCATGACAATCAAGACCTATAGGTATAGGTTTGATTTTGATTACTGGGATGTCAGAAGGAAATTACAAAAGGGTCATCATCACAAGTACCGTTTGAAGACATTTGGGCTGATTGCAGAGATGAAGAAGCCATTCACAAAATGGATTGTTGCAGGTTGACCATGCAGTAGATTAGAGACCTTGATATTGCTGACCTACCAGAGGATTTTACAAATCCTGGCGATATCATGAATGCTGTCTATGATGAACAAGAGGTTTCTAAAAGGCCGTTGTCTGCAATTCAATGGTCTAGAAAAGAAAGCACTAGCATGAGAGAGAGATTGGCGCCAATCCTATCCAATACTGCAGAATGGTTACATAAGCATGGTTTTGAAATGAAAAGTTTCAGAACAGATTTGGAAGGAGAAGAATCCGAAGCAGAAGCTCGCTGACAGTAAGAACTTCGCATGAAAACTAAATCAGTGGCTGATCCCACTTCTTCATGGAGAGGTCCCAGGATCAAGTTTACTGTTGGCAAGAAAGATATCCAGGTCGTCCCAGAAGGAGAAACCGTAGAATCCAATCCATCTCGCTCTAAAGGTAAAAAGGCTGTTCCAGAGGAGATAGATTCCGATGAAGAAGGTACTTCCAGTGACCAATCCGCTGAAGATGAAGACTCAACAGAAGCAGACTCCGATGCAAAAGAAGTTTCTGAAAGCGGGCAAGAGTCTGAAGAAGATTTTGAAGGTAATTCCGAAGGTGAACCAGAATCGGAGAGACAAGAGGGTGATCAATAGGAACCTAGGCATGATCAAGAAAGAACTATGTCTCCACTTGAGAATGTAGTTGAGGAAATTCCTAGAACATCATCGCCTACGATCTCTAGTGTTCCTCATACCCCTCCAAATTCGAGTACTCCTCCACCTCTTGTTCCTTTGTCACCCATTCCTACCACATGCATTCCTGCAGTAGAGATATCCACTATTCCTGCAACATCAACCCCGCTTGATACTCCCTCGGTGACAAGCATTCATACAGTTGATATATTGTCAAGTCCTCCATCATCTATTCCTAGCCTATCTTCATCGACATATGATATCACTTTTGAAAATGAATTCAATCGTTTCATGAATGAGTCAATGCGTGATCAACTCAATGTGCAGTCTACAGGAGCAATGATGACAGACACTTCTCCTATTGTCATGATACCCATGGTAACTTCAGAAGTGACAATGACTTCAGAGGTGACAATGATGACAGAGTTGACAGTGAATCCAGAAGTCCACACCACCTTCCTCCCCCCTTGGCTGATATCTCAAGTATTGAAGAGGAAGAAACAAATGATTTCTCCAGAGGAGCTCGACCTCGAAGAGATAGTCCCACCAAAGGCTAAAGGGAAGAAAAAGGCAAAAGTATACTCAAGGCTAAACATTGACAAGACTAGCCACAAGTATGCAGAGATTGGCATACCATCGTGAGAAGAAGGAGACGTCAATATGGAGGACTACACGGTAACAAGAGTCTAGCTTGGCAAGGTTACCAATGAAAGTGCAAAAGCAGATGCGCAAGTGACATTGGATATCTTGGCTGGAAGACTGGATAAAATGGAGCAAGCTCGCAATATGTACAAACAAAGGGCAGAGCATTATGCCACTGTTGTAAAGAGACTTGTAGGATCTCCAACTAATGCACAACCACTGGCAGTGGTAAGTATTGAGGACCCAGCTGTCAAGAAAGCTGAGAAGTTCGCCTCCAAAGGTAGGGTGTTGTATGATTTCATCGAGAAGATCATAGAACATGGATCTCAGATCATAATTGCTGCGGATGAGAAAACTACTTTGTTGGCCAAGCTCGCCACAGAGCTTGATAAAGAAAAAAGTGTACTTTCCCAGGAGCGCAGAGATATGGAAAAGTGCCTGCTATCATGGTCACAGATGAAGGAGGTAAAGCTCAGTAAATTGGTCTCAGTTTGTGAATGAAATTTGATCAATAAAGAAGAAGATTGCAAACCAGACTTTGTGTTGGATTCGATAGTCTTGTGAATTGATCTCATTTGGTGGTGATTAGCTTATGGAATCTGAAGGACTCTAAGTAATTCATGTAAACTTTGTGTTACATCCTTTATTTAGATTTACATTTGTGTTTTGTTTATCTTTGGTTGAATGATCTACAAGACTTTGTGCTTGTAATTATTCATGCTCTTTGGATACTTTGGTTGGATAATCTACAAAACTTTGCGCTTGTAATTGTTCATGCTGTTCAAGGAATTGCTGCATCTAAGAAGACTTTGTGCTTCTAATGTGACAAATGACGCACCTATCACAAATCCACCATTGATAAAGCTACGGAACGACTTTGTGCCTTTGTGAGCTTTCCCTTTTATTTTACTAGTTTATTGTTAATCACTTATGGTACCTCTACGCTTTGCTTTGACAAGATAGAGGTATTGGCATTATTGCTTGTTGATCATTTAAAGTTATTGTGAATTGAGAACTTCCAACAGTGAAGCATTGTAAACATCTTCTCTGAAAAAAGAGAGAAGGATGAATGTGACACACCCCCCCCACTTCGTAAGTAATGTGTACATTGTGTAATTACTTTGTTTTACTTTCGCTTCTGTCAGTAGCAAGAAGGGCACCTCCCCTTTCTGAGAGGAGAGATTTACATCTCACATAGCTCTAGTTGAAGTCCTAGTTGTGTAATCTATCGAAAAGCTGATTACATAATTTTCACCCAACAAACCATTCAACAAAATCAATATGAGCCACAAATTTTCATTTGTTGTACGAATTTGCTCAAATTCCAATGAACTTCATGCATTTTTGAAGGATTCGTCGAATTTCAAATTTGAAGCTTCAAATTTGGTAAATGTTGTAACTTAGTTGTCATCCATCTTGTTCTTTATATTAAACATTAGTAAACATTTAATGCTGGAACTATACCAATTTTGCAATCTGTTGTGCATAGCTTGTCTGCAAGAATGGAAGTTGTTGGTTAATAGATTTGTTTTCTTCGATTTTTGATTATTATGACTCTATTTTGCCCAGACTTGAAGACAAATAAGTAACAAACAGTTGGGTACGTTATTGATTAACTTCCCTCTGAAATTTGATTAAGGTACAACTCCCTTTTATGATAATTTTCTAATTTTTTATAAATTTAAAAGTGGGGTATACTATTAACTAGAAAGTAGTAAAAGCAAACTAACATTTGTCCATAACCATGTCACAAATGCGATTGAGAGTTTAGAACAATGGAACAAGTTTTTAGAATAAGAACTTTAACACACATGTTATAAAACTAAAGACTTTTGAAAACAAATACCACCAACACTTCAACACAAAGATTGAAAATACCAATGATAGATAGATTATTGTTCAGATTTAAATTCCACAACACCCTAGAAGGAAATGAATGTTACACAATTGATTATCACATTTACAAAGAAAAGCAATATTCAAGCATTTATCCAAGCTCACAAACTTATAATAAATACTAAGCATCACATTCAATTTCAAATGTTCATAGACAAAGGAATTCCTGATGGAACAAGCAAAATTTTTAGTGATCCTTCTTTGATCGAGTCTCACTCTTACACTACAATGTAATGGAGATTGAAATTTTGGACCCTTCAAATATCCTTTATTTACATATTTAAAGCATTTCAAACATAAATGCCCAAGAGTCTTGAAAATTAATTCTTTAAAAGAATCATAAAATTAAAGTTTAATACATTTTCAACCTTAAAAACTTAAACATCCACATAAAGCATGACTATTGCTAAGGTGGCTGGATCTATGGGTCCACGTTTGCTCCATCTATTGGGTAATGTTGACTGGGCATTATGTGAGCCTTGTAATCCTTAAGTGCTTGGGTGACAACTAGAAGCTCGTTGTGTTGAGGGTTAGTGACATTCTTAGTCCTAAGTTTCTAGAGAGCTTTGTTGCTGTGAAGCGTGTCAATCTTGGTGGAGAGGGTGGTTTGAAAGTTCTCATACCAAGATAAAGTTGAATCAATCCTGGCCAGCTTCTTCAAATTATCTTTGTTGAAAGCTTGCTTACCAGACAATGTATCGACCACCTTCTGGAATCCTTCTTTTAATTCATCGGTCGTAGCCACACCATGATTGTTGTTCTTCTTAAGTTGGCAACCAAAGTCTGAAAATTATTTTATAAGATCAGTATTGATGCGATTGCATTCTTTTAAGAACTTGTTTTGTTCTTGGAGATTCTGCTTTATGAAGGAGATTTTCCATTCAATACTCTTCCTCCACATTATACACCATGGGTCATCTGCAGAAGGGACAATTTTCTCTATTGTAGCTTTATCTAAACCCATATCCAAAATTTCCTTAAGATCCTAATCAGCTTGCAACCAAAGAGATTCTTGTTGTTTACAATTTTCTATTTCAGTTTTGATAGAATTTCACAACAAAGTCAAATCATCATGGAATTTCTTTAACTTTTCAATCAAAGGAGGACCTTTGGCTTTCAAATCTATTACCCATTCTTGAGTAACTCTACCATAATAGCTATCCTTTTGTACTTTTCTAACCATTTCTTTCCCAACTGCAGAATTAGAATCAAAAGAACTTGCTTGACTGACAAGTTGGGAAGAAGGATACGTCAATGACCTTAGACAACTCAAGAGTAGCTCTACTACTCTACATCAAAGTCTTTGGAACTAATACACTCTAATTTATGTGGATCAACAAGGACAAACAACCTACAAGGTGAGAGCTATTTTATGCTATTAATTGATGATTATTCTAGGATGACTTGGGTTACATTTCTAAAAGAAAAATCTGAATCTTTTGAGAGACTTGAGTCATTTAAAGATTTGGTAGAGAATGAGACTGGGTTAAGAATAAAATGTCTAAGATCTGATAGAGAAGAAAAGTTCACCTCAAATGAAATACAAAATTTTTGTGAACAAAATGGAACAAGAAGACAATATTCAGCTGCAAAATCTCCACAGCAAAATGGAGTTGTTGAGAGGAAAAATCAAACAGTTCAAGGAATGGCAAGAGCCATGTTAAATGAGTCTAAGCTTTCTGACACCTTCTAGAGAGAAGCGATGTATATGGCAATCTATATTTTGAACCGAGCACAAATCAAGGTGAACAATAGAAAAACACCATATGAACTTTGGAAAGGAAGCCTTGCATCAATGAAGTATTTCAAAGTGTTTGGAAGAAAATGTTTACTAGGCGAGATGACAAAGACTTGAGAAATTTTGTTTCTAGGTGTGATGAGGGTTTCTTTCTTGGATACTCTACTAAAAGCAAGGCCTATAGATGCTATAACAAAAGATTGCACAAAATTGTTGAAAGTGCAAATGTGAGAGTTGATGAAGAAAGACATGAAAAGGAAATAGCACAAGAAGTTGATTATCAAAAAGAAGATAGTGTCAAAGAAGTTGAAAATGGAGAAGTTTGAAATATGCTAACCAATTTTTTCGATGAATTAACACACATAACCAGCACTTAATCAACTCGGTTAGCGTTAGCTCCAAATAGAAAACTGAACTTGAAATGAACTCACACCAAGAATGCACACTCAATCCCAATGAGGGATAGGTGTTGTCATATGGCGGAGGAGCTAAAATGAAAATACTTGAAAGAAAACTACTCAACGTCAAGAATGTGCACTCAAGAGCCCACTGAGGGCGAGGTGCTAACATATGACGGAGTGTTGAATTGAAAACTAGAAACTGATAGGCGGATAACCAGCCATGAAGAGCATTTCCTCACTACCACCAAACAGTGGGGGGAAAGATTACAATTAAAACAATTCATCCGCTGCGGCGGGCATCCACAGAGCTGTGGGGGTTTTCCACTATGAAAGTGGGTACAAGAGTGTTACAAATCAGATTATCCACACTGGCGGTAAACCATCCAGGGGTAATTTAATGACAAAACAATAAGTAATTGCAGAACTGAAAATGGTTGGATTAGTAATGCTTAATCTCAACCTTTACAAATAAAACTCTGCAGATTACAATTTACAAAGATAGAGAGTGAACCTTAGAAAAAGAAGTATGAACTTTTACAATCATATAACACTCCAAACTGAAGTATAAGATCAAAAACTGAAAACTGTAACAATCTGATATAAAAATCAGAATTCTAGAAATTCAAACCAGCTACAGAGAAAATCATGAAAAGCTCATAACTTCACCAAATTACCTCCGAATTGAGTGATGTCTTTTGCTGAAGCATTCTAGGAGGTTGGCGCCCAAAAACAAATCACAAAACAGCTCCAAAACTCAGCATATAATTCAAGCACGAATTCCAATGCTTCAAGAATGGTACGACCCTCCTTGAGGGGCGATTTTGACATTAAAAATCAGCAACTTAAAATTAAAATCTGATACTCTCCAAAGATGGTCGCCTTGGGTGTAGGAATGGATTGGAAAAGTACCCACAAGCAAATTAAATTCACTCCAAAAGCTGTATGCAAAAACCACCTTCAGCTGGGACTGTATCAGCAACTTCAAAACTGAAAATTTCATCAAAAATCTTCATCTGTTGAGCTCAATCTGCTAGTCTGATTTGAGAAGTAGCAAATATCCAACTAGGTGTTGTATTTCAAACACGAAATTGGTGAGAGGCTAGGAGGTAAGCTTTCCTCGAAGCAAAATATTAATTGTCATTTCGACAGCATAACTTTAGCATAAATTCATGGATAAACAACTCTTCAAACAACAGCAATATATAAGCTTTAGTTGGCAAATGAAGCAACAAGAACTCTTCAAATTCCAAGAAGTTGAATCACTTCAACTTCCGAAAGGGACGCCACCTTTTTGCCTTTTACTTTTTGAAATAATAAAATATCATTCAACTTCCCTTTTAGGCATCCATTTCATATTGCAACAATAAAGCATTTATTAAATAATTAAATGCTCACTTGACCCCTTTATGTCCCCTTCTTTAAAACAACTTGAAGTCATCAAGCCTAGGCGTGGGGTACAACTTCAAGACATGAAAATTGACTAAGTCTGAAACTCAGTCCAAGGAGATAACCAAATACAATGCCCAAGCTGCAACTGATGAATTGCTAAAAATAGCAAACTGACAAATGCCAAACTGAACCAAGTTGATGATGATGCTTCTGCCAAAAAATGAACTTACTAAAAATAGTAAATGCCAAAAATAGTAAGTTAACTTCAAAACCATCAAAAAGCCAAATTGAACACTGAACTGCAAAGGATTGAATTGCTGCTAGATAGATACTGCCAAAAGATAGACTTGCTAAAAATAGCAAACTGCTATAAATAGTAAGTCTGCACAACATCCTCTGAATGCCAACTGAGCAGTATCTGAAAGAGGAAACCCTAGTTTTATACTTCAGCTTAGCCTACGGATTTCCGGAAATAGGCTAAATCCAAAAGAAGAGTGTATGGCCAAAATGGGGACATTACAAAGTTGAACAGATAAACCCAAAGACGCCATCAAGAGCACCACCCAAGACACAATCTAGATTTGTTCAAAAGAATCATCTAGAAAATATAATCATTGGTGGTAGAGATTCAAAAATTTAGACGAGGAGAGTAGCTAGTACATCTAAACATGCGAACTTGTCATTGCTCTCCAAAGTGGAACCTAGGATTTTGGAAGAAGCCTGACAAGACAAGTACTAGGTGAAAGCCATGGAAGAAGAGTTGGATCAAATAGAGAAAAATGAAATTTGGGTACTTGTCCCACGACCTAAGGATAAGAATGTCATCGGTACTAAATGAGTTTTCAGGAATAAGTTGAATGAGGATGGCCAAGTTGTCAGGAACAAAGCAAGGCTTGTATTCAAGGGATATGCTAAAGTTGAAGGGATTGATTTTGAAGAGACATTTTCCCTTGTTGCTTGACTTAAGGCTATAAGGATGTTTTTAGCCCTTGCCAATTTAAAAAATTTCAAAGTCTACCAGATGAATGTAAAGTTATCTTTCCTAAATGGAAAACTTGGAGGAAGAAGTGTCTATTGAATAGCTTGATGGGTTCATTCTATCAAAAAATCAGGATTATGTTTGCAAGATAAAGAAGGCTCTTTACAGGTTGAAACAAGCCCCTAGGCTTGGCACTCAAGACTAGACAAGTATCCACAACAACAAGGTTTCAAAAGAGGTATTGTGGACAACAATTTGTATATCAAGAATGAAGGAGATGACCTCTTGATTGTTGTGGTCTATGTGGATGATATCATTTTTGAAGGTAGTAGTGACGAAATGTGCCAAGAGTTTTCCATGAACATGCAAAAGGAGTTTGAAATATCAATGCTTGGTGAGTTGTATTTCTTCCTTAGGTTGCAAATTTCCCAATCTAATAAGGGGATATTTATTTAATAAACCAAGTACATTAAGGATATGTTGAAGAAATTCAGGATGGAGGACTGCAATCCAGTGAACACTCCCATGGTTACAAGATGCAAATTGAGTAAGGATGATGAATCTCCTAATGCTAATCAATCTCTATACAGGTCCATGATTGGAAGTTTGTATGTGACAACTACAAGACCTAATACTATGCAAGCAATTGGTTTGGTGGCACGGTTTCAAGCAGCACCAAAGGAAACTCATATGCAAGTGGTCAAGAGAATATTCAAATATTTGAAGGGAACTATGGATTTTGGTTTGTGGTATTCAAGAGGTGAATATTTCATTCTCACAACATATACAGATGCAGATTGGGCCGATAGTGTTGATGACAAAGAAAGCACAAGTCGAGGCGTATTCTTTCTTGGCAACGGTCTTCTGTCATGGATGAGTAAGAAACAAGCTTCAATTTCATTGTCCACAACAAAAGCGGAGTATATTGTAGTAGCTTCTTGTTGCACTTGGGTCCTTTGGATGGAGCAAACTTTGAAGGACATCAAGGTTGAATTTGAGCATCCCATTTCCATATTCAATGATAATACAAGTGCAATTAACATCTCAAAGATTCCAGTTATGCACTTACAGATGAAGAATATTCCAATCAAATATCACTTCTTAAGAGAATAGGTGGTTTATTAGCAAGTTAAGTTAGAGTATGTTGCTACAAAAGAACAAATTGCGGACATCTTCACAAAACCACTTTCAAAAGAGACTTTTGAGTACTTGAGAGAGAAATTGGGAGTGATATCACTCTCATCCAGTCAATAAATTCTTCAAAAAAGGCATGTGTTCAGGGGGAGCTATTCATTGTCTTATCTTTCAACCCCGAGATTCCTTTGCCATTGATGTCAAAAGGAGAGAAGAAGAGTAAGGGGGAGCATTTTAGTCAAGGGGAGAAGTATGGTCTTGCTTTCCAAAATTATTTCTTTGCAGGGTTTCCATCAATGACAAAGAGGAGATTGTTGGATTATTGTCATTGATGTCAAAAGGCAAGTTAGTGGCTAAATTATTAGAGGTTAGATTGTGCCAAATTTATGGCACTATTATCAAACTATCGTTAGGAAAGGAAGATAATTAATTTGTAAAAATGATGGTTTATTTTCTACATGGGCCAACCCATGTCTAGCACCCTTTGAAGGAGTTCAAAAATAAAAATAAAAATAGAAAAATTGGGATGACCTCCCACGTAGAGCCGCCCCATTTGTGGGTGTTTAAATAACAAATAAATTAATTTCCAAAGGGGCCCACCCCTCCTTGTTTTGGCGCCCACATTTGAAAGGAGTTTTAAATAAAATAAAATTCATTTAATGTTGTTTTGGATGATCCCTCTTGGCTGAAGAGGTGTTTGGACAAGTACAAATAGGGGTTGGAGAGAGATGGGAAGACAATCAATTTTCAAGGAATAACATTCATATGAAGAACAGAAATGAAAAAATATTTGTGCAGATTTATAAGACAATGTGACCAGATTTATAAGAGATCATTTAGCATAAATTTTGTGAGAAGAAAAGATAAAAAAAAGGAGGATCATTGCAGATTTATGAGCAGAAATCATTGAAGATTACAAGCAGTTTTGAGAGGGTGTATTAGTGTTGTTCCAAGAAGAATTCCAAATAATTATCATATTATTCATTTGGAGGTTGGAGCCTCTTAATTGAGGAGACCAGGAAGTTTGTGCCTCTTGTTAGAAGAGATTGGTGCCTCTTGTTGGGTTGGTGCTCAATGGTGGTGATTGGTGTCTCCAATGGGTTGAAGCCTATGAAATTTGTGTGGTTTTCTTCCATAAGGGCTTCCACGTAAAATCATGTGTTCTTAATTGCTAGATATTGCATGTCTGCTATTGTTATGGATGATTAATTTTTGAAGTAATACTGCTATGATTGATTAAGTTGTGAAACTCCCCCCCCCAACTCTTAGTATAAGTGTTTGTGTATAGTCGTAAAATTGCACCCCTTTCAATTTCACATACATTCTTGCATCTGCTTTAGTTTCCACTCCCTTAGCATCTTGAGTAGGCTTATTTTAGCCCCTGCATCAACCTTTTTCCTTCTTAGGATGCTCCAACACCCTTTTTAGCAGCTACCCTTATGTGTCAGCTTTGCATCAATCTTTGTGCTTTTCCTGTTCAGTTGTTTTGTAGTGTGATGTGTCTGGACACTAGCACACCACACAGACGTTTGTGCGCCGTACTAGCGTCCTGTGACGTTTCAATGCTCAAACAACTGTCTTCGAGCGTGCTTGCCACTTGTCCTCACCTTTTGTCGGTTGTAATGGCTCGGGATGCCTTGTAATGGCTAGAGAAGTTTCTTTTCCCTCATTAAAAGCTATCGTTTTAGTTCAATTTGCTCTCTAACTTCTTTTAGCTCATCTCTTCTACTTCTAACTTCTTCCTCTCCTTTTGAGCTTCTTTTTCAAGCTCTCACAACAATCCTTTGCAACACACTCTTGGATTTTAAGCTCTCATTGTCTCCCTCTTTGCAGCTCCTTTGGCTCTTGCTTTTCTATCTTTCTTGCTTCATGCTTGTGAGCATCTTGGGATTCCACATCTCTCTTCCATTGCATCTCTACATTTCGTGATATGAGTTCTCCTCTTTAAGCGGGGATTGCTTTTATCACCTCTTTTGTGATACGGGTTCTCCTCGAGTAGGGTTTGCTTTTATCACTCAACTTGGTGGTGCGGGTTCTACTCCTGAGCGGGTTTTTCTTTCACCACACTCTTTGTCCATTTCAGTTACACTCTTTCTCTCTATCTTCTTGGCTGTCCGTGGAGGTGGGAACACCAAAATGGGGGTTTGACTGAGGCAAACCCCTATACAGCCCCAACAATTTCTCCATATATCACACATGTAGGTTTTGAAGACATTCATGTGCTAGAGGTTTCATCACTTGCGTAGTTGTAAGCATTTTATTTTTCCTTTTTAACTTCATCATTTATACTCTTTATTTTAGTTCTATTATATTCCACTACTTTCCTGCATTCTAAGATTTTTAGCCATTAGAGTAGAAGTAGTCATTTAGCTATTTTCTATGATATTCTTGCTTTTTGGTCCGTACGAGACGCCAACGCACCTCTAGGACGCCAGTGCACCGTGCTATTGTCCTTTGGCCAAGAGCTTGTCAGTTTGTCTAGAAAATCTTTGTGACTTGCTCTTTCCAATTCTAGAACTTTCACGTTGTTCCTGAGGTAGTTTAGGGAAGTTCGCCTCATGAGGTTCTCTGAATGAAGAGAACTCGTGAGTAGAAAATCCCCCTTCTCTATAGTTTGTTTCATCAGAATGTTGTTCTATCCAATGAAAGGTTAACAAGAAATGAACAATGTGAAAAAATGAGATGAAAATACATGATGGTGCTTGTAGGCTATAACTCTTTTCAGAATTTGATACGTAATTAAAAAATGGGATTGGATGTGTTTATATACAGATTTAATAAACATATCAAAGGAGGTTGAACTTGTACATGTCCAAATAAGGCCAACCTAGATAAGGCACTTGGCCAAAAATTCATTAGAAGGTCCTTAGACAAGATTACAACTTCCAACAACCCCCTTAATCTTGACTAGGAAGATAGATCATTGAGACCATTGTTCAGAGACTCGGCGAGTTCATGAGTACTTGCGGTTTCAAAACCCATGCGAGTGACTCACGAGTAAAAACTAGCGAAAAACTTGTTGAAAACTTTTTTTTTGGCTTTCTTAGCATTGTTTTTTTCCTTTTAAAAAATAATGAAAATGGTGTGTGCCATGAAGCTTTGTATGGTTTTAAAGATCTACATTTGGACTTAGTGGCTGCCCCTGTAATGTCTCCTTCTCAAGCGAGATGAATTTAGTTGACCGTTGGCCTATTCCAGAGACCTGTAGGCTACTCGGGGGGTGAAATTAGGGTTTCCTATTTTGGAGGTTGTTGTTGCTCAAAATTTGGAGATTGAATTGCAGATTCTTTCTGGGTATTCAGAGAGCTTCGCAGTGGTGTGACTTGCAGTGCAATCCGAGCATCTTCTAGAATTTACTATTTTTAGTAAATTCTATTTTTGGCAGTGGATAGGTTGGCTTCCCTCAGCTGTTAGTTTAGTTGGTATGTTTGATTTTGGCCTTTGATGCATTTTTTGGTGAGATAAGTGATTTTAATCATAAAAATCTTATAATTTAATATTGGGACCCCTTGGCCTAATGAGACAACTTTATGTTGTTTTTAAAAGAGGGACTTTTGAGGGTGCTTATTTCATTAAAAAATATTTGATGTTCTAAGGTCAAAAATGCTCAAGGAGAAAAGTACGCCAACTTTGGAGAGCTTGTTATTTTATTTAAAAATGATTTATATCTTTCTTGAAATTGGACGCCACCTTGATGCTTGGTCAATGGTCAAGTCAAAACCTAAAAGTATCTTGAAGATTGGGCGCACCTTCTGGAAGCTTCTAGACGGTCTTCTCAAAATTATAAAAGGGAGCCTTAGGTCTTCATTTCACATCTTATGTCTTTAGTATTGTTATGCTGCCGAAATGGTGCTGGAATTGCTTCGAGGAATGAATTCCTCGTAGCCTTGGCTCGACTTCTTGCTTGAAATATAGCAACTAGTGGAGATGTTAGATGATAGTTGAATGGATTTGTAGTGAGTTTTGGCATTGTAGTGGTGATTATGCATTTTGTAGTGTCCCCTTGCATTCTAGTTGATTTTCTGGAGTTGCTGATTAGCTTGGCTGTATGTGAGTTTCATTCATAAAACTAAAAATAAAATTTATCTCCTTCTGGCTATTGTCTTATTGCATTTCTCTAACAAGGGCGACCTTATTTGTTAAGTTTCAGATTTTATGATGAAGAATTGAATTTAATGGAAAGAAATCGTGTAAGAATCCCGGTGATTCTCAACCCCGAAACCCTAACTGAATTGCTGATTTTTGTTTGTTTGTATTTCTTTTGTGTTTTTGAGGGTTTTTGCACTAAAACAGTAAATTGCGATTTTGCACTAGGAAGCTTTAAAAATTCATAAAAAATAAATAAATAACTATGCATCAATATTGATTCCCAGATGAAGGCGCATTAATATATTCAATTCCAGAACTCAGATATCAAATGAAATCAATTACAGAGAGTGGAAACAATATTTTATTTTGAAAAGAACTTGTAGACTTGCAGGCGCCAGGAAAACAAGTATTGTACGGCTGAAGCAAAATATGAATCCTCAGGCTCTGAAAACGATGCTGGAGCTCTGTAGACCCTAGGCGCACCAGATCCAAGTGATAGAGACTGATAACTGAAGGCGTGGTTTCCTGTAGAAGAAGGTACGGCTTGCTGGTACAGAAATGTACGGCCCCAACAGCAGCATTAAATGAAGTACGGACTCAATAAATAAATGCCAGATCTCTGTGAGAAGAATTCTGTGAAGTCGCCTCAAATGCTAGATGATTATTCTCTGTCAAACCCTGACTAAATCGATCAATAAGCTCAATCTGTAACCTCTGTGTGAAGTCACCAAGAAGACAAGCTTCAACTGATATTGCACAGTCTCAGTATGCCAAATTCTGAAGAGGTATCGTTCTCCAGAATCTATTTCTCTGCTGAAACCCTAGGTTTTGCAAACTCCAATGCTCAGAGCAAATACAAGACAAATTTGAATAACATATCATAATGGTTCAATTTGTCTTTCCTGTGAATATATAGTCTCTTGCAAAAATTCAACCCAAACTCACTTTTTAATAATCATTTAAATTAAATGATCAAATTTGTCCTTTTTAACTTAGGAGAAAAATAATAATTAAATGATGTCTCATTAATGAATAATAATTATTCATTATATCAAATATATCACTTTATTATAAAGTATTAAAAATACTTTATAATATACCATTTAATTATTAATATTTAAATATATTAATAAAGTGACTTTAATATAAAGTCAAAATATTAAATATTTAATAATCATTAAATACTCCTTATTTCTCCTTCTGACCATCAAACTGAAGAACTGGGTCAATTCCGAGCTAACCAGCTGAACCAGGTGCCCTGCCCAAAATAGCAGCTTCCGCCTGTCCAACTTTCTAAAAATAGAAAGTCTCTGAAAAACCACTCTGAAGGATTCTGCGAAGGCCCAACCTGAAACAACTGCAACACTGAAGCTATAGAACACTGAGTAACTGCCTCAGATGATCCCTTGCACACACCTGTCAGCCTACGAGGATCGAAATAATAGGCTAACCACATGACCAGCTGCGCTGACTAGGATGGGGACATCACAGTCCGCCCTCCCTGAAATTGCTTGTCCTCAAGCAATCTCAACTCTGGATGCTGTAAAATCTCCTCTGACTCCCACGTAGCATCCTCAACTGGAAAATCTCTCCACTTGATCAGATATTCCCTGATCACCCGCCTCCGAAGGTGTCTCTCTCTCATCTCGAGGATGGCCTCAGGTACTAGTATCAATTTCCCCTCATCATCAAGGGGTGGCAAAATTGGAGAGGGTATCACATGCTGACCCAATGCCTTTTTCAGGCGAGAAACGTGAAACACATTGTGGACCTTGCTATCAGCCGGCAAGTCCAACTCATAAGCAACCTCGCCCACTCGTCTGACAACACGAAATGGACCATAGTAGCGAGGCTTCAGCTTCTCTGCCCCACTCTTCCACAGAGTAGACTGACGATACGGCTACAACATAAGGTACACCATATCACCCACGTCAAAGGTACGCTCAACCCTCTTCTGATCAGCATACTGCTTCTACTGATTTTGTGCCTGCTGGATATTGTCTCTGAGAGACCTCAAAATGTCCTGCTGACTCTGCATCATATCCCCTGCACTCGACACTCTGCTATCGCTCAATATCAAATCCAAAAGGTTGGGCGCCTCATACCCATACAAAGCCATGAAGGGTACCATCCTCGATCGTCACGTGGTGAGTCGAAGCAGGCAATACCGCATTGGCATATCCACCTCACCCAAGTCATCATTCAAACATATAATTACTAAGTAACCTTCCTTAAATCTTAATTTATTATTGGATAATCACCGCCCCATCCGTCGGATGGTAGTCGGTAATTCTGCGGTCGGCCTGTCCTTACTGTGAGCCCGAACAACTCTCGCCAAAAGTTGCTCATGAACCGATCGCCTCTATCACGACTATCATCCGAGTAGTAACCCATGCAACCTAATACCTTCAAAAATAATCAGCAATTACATGCGTTGGAAAGTAGTAGTAATCGGAAAAAAGTGTGCATATTTCGTCAACCGATCCACCACTACATAGATGCAATCTTTACCCTGGGCTTTCGGCAAACCCGTGATAAAGTCCATCGATAAACACTCCCACTTCCCTCGGCCGTATCGAAGTGGCTTTACGGCAATCCAAATAGATATGTGTGTCTCGCTTGTCTCCTCACCGGGTACCGTAACACTCTCGGACATACTATAACACATCAGTTTTCAGCCCTTTCCAAGTAAACCGTTCCCAAATCATTTTATATGTCTTATAGTACCCGGGATGGCCCGCCATAGGAAGATCATGAAAGGCTCTCAAAACTGTAACCCTCACCTCCGAGTCAGGAATCAGAAAAATCCGCCCCTTGTAAATGATCAAGTCATCTACAATAGTATACCTATCATCCTGCTCTGTCCTGTCAATAATGCTAGAAGCCCATGGGTTCTTAGCATACTCAGCAATAATCCGATGCCTCCAATCCTCTGTGATCTGTGCCATGGCATTCAACTGAGGTCTACGAGACAAAGCGTCAGCTACAACATTCTGCTTCCCCTTAATGAAAGTGATGTCAAAGTCATATGACTGCAGTTTGCTGACCCATTTCTGCTACCTCTCATTCAGGTCTCACTGTCCAAGGAAGTGTTTCAGGCTGTTATGGTCTGTACGAACACTGAATTTGCTGCCTACTAAGTATTGCCTGAACTTAGCCAACGCATGCATAATGGCTAACATCTCCTTGTCGTAAATGCTGTAGAACCTCTCAGGACCCCTAAGCTTTCTGCTCTCGAAAGCAATAGGATGTCGCTCCTGCATGAAAACGGCACCAATGCCCTCTCCTAAAGCATCAAGGCATTAAATCAAATGATTCCTCAGAAGTCGTGCAATGCTAGCACCGACATGAAGTCAGCGATCACCTTAAACCGTAGTGCTAATTTCGCTCGTGGCACTAAGTAAAAGCCCCTTTGTCGTCGTAAGAGGTGCGCGGACGGAGAACTCCACTAACAAATCTCCGTAGAAAGCATACACAACCCGATGAGGCGTCTCGTGCACCGCCACTAACCATAGCTCAAACTTTTTCGTGGTCCATACTTCACTCCCTTTGGTAATCATGATGCCCAAAATATGCAACAACTCTCCATATCGAAGCTCACACTTGGATTCCTTAGCATAGAAAGACTCATCCGCCAAGATACCCAAACCGTGATCTAAGTGGAGCTGATTCTCCCATGACCTCGCTATAAAACCAATCGTCATCAAGAAGACCAACACAAATCTCTATCGAGAATCAAAACCCTCGTTCATAGTCAGCCAAAGGTGGTACCGTGATTGGTTAGACCGGGCGTAAGCAAACCAAGAACTCGGCGACTGCACGACATCCTAAGGCGGGTTTTCAATATCCCGCCCCTTATCTCAACTGTGGTACCTTGCATTCTCAAACCTAACTGAAATATACCGTGTAACTCATCAATCAACTCATCGATGTGTGGTATAGGGTACCTATTCTTAATTGTCTTTTTGTTGAGCTGCCTGTAGTCTATGCACATCCGAAGTGATCCATCCTTCTTCATCAATACAACCGATGAAGCAAAAGGTGACTTGCTAGGTCTAATATGCCCCATAGCTAACAACTCGTTGATGGTCTTCTCTATCTCATCCTTGAGTCGTTTCGGATGTCTGTAGGGAGTGATCATAACGGGCTTTGCGCCCTCCTCCAACTCAATGATATGCTCCGTGCCTCCTCGAGTGGGTCTACCAGTGGAATGTCACCAAACACTTTGGCGTTTAGTCTCAGATCTTAAATGCCGGTGGTACTCAATTCTTCTCACGCCTCTCACTGGCCGGCATCAACATGCACTCGCTTCCACCAACTAAATGCCAATAAATGAGCCTCCATCCGTCAATGAAACCCGACTCGACATCAGTTTCGGGAATAGCCTTTGATGACATGAGAGGTCTCCCATCGACCTTTGAACTTCATCTCCATGTCAGCAAATTGGAGTGTGAAATCACCCAAATCGCAACCATGCCATATATATCCCTAACACCACATTAGTATCTCTCCCATGTTAAAGATATAACTACTAAATCGCTAGTTGTTCAAATGGCTAATCGAAGATCAGCGAATCTTCAAATACATCTGAGAGTGTACCCATCAGCCACCTTGACTCGAATACCCTCAAATGCCTCTGTCTGAATGCCACGTCCCTCCACCAATCGTGCATCAATGAAATTATGTGTAGCACCCGTATCCAGTAAGGTAATCACCTTCTGACCTGCTAGGAGCCCGCGAAGTCTAAATGACCCATCTCTCTGAAGGCTAGTCAAATGGGCTTCCTGTAGCTTCCTTCCACCTTCGTTTTCACCCTCATTTTCGGAGTTGTCATCATCTGAATGCTTGGAATCAGCTTGCTGGTCTGACAGATCAGATTGCTCTTTGTCCTCATAAAACCATTCCATCTGATTGTTTTTGACCTTAGGACGAAGTGGGCATACATGTTTTTCATCGTAGGGTGCCTTGCACCAAAAACACAACTTTTTCTTCTGCAATTCATTCAGTGTTTCTCTGTCAAAGGGTGGTGCATTCTGTCTCTTAGGATCCGGTTGATCCCTCCTTCTATCAAAGGGCTTATTTCTGTCAAAGGACCTATTAGGCCTCGTGTAGGGTGTCGGACCTGAATTGAACTTGCTGCGAGGTGCTGCAAGCTCCATGTTTCGCGCCTTCCTCATGGCCTCCTGAAGGGTAGGAGGGTCAAAAGCCTTTACCCAACCTCTCATAGGTTCTGTCAAACCCTCAACAAAGGGTATAATGAGTCTTCGTTCTGAAATACCAGTCACCATGACTGCAACTCTCTGAAACTCACCAATATAAGAATCCAAACTACCTGTTTGCCCGAGCTGAGCTAGCTCCCTAAAGTATAGTTCCGGATCCTTCTTATCAAAGCGCTCTATGAGCCTACTGGTAAACTCCTGGTAAGTATTGACTGCATGATGGCCAAGTGTATACATGCCGTGATGCCACCAATCATGCGCTATTCCATCAAGATGCAAGGTAGCAAACTTAATGGCCTCATCCTCTTGCATAGGCCTCAGTGATAAGTAGTTGTCCAATTTCTGGACCCAAGACCTCGCTGATGTCTTATCAGACCCATCAAAGTATGGCAAGGTGATCTTACTAACGGCGTACTGCAAATCCCTGTTCACCTGTGGCTGTGGCTGCTGATGTTGAGGGGGTCTACGGTCAAATCTACCTCCTCCTCTAGGTTTATGAACATCCATAAACTCATGAAACGATAATGCCTGCCTGATCTCAGGTGCCAATGATAGGTACTCACCATGAAACCTCGTCACATCTGCTACTGACATGCCATTATGTGGCTGAAACTCCTGATGCTACCCCTGCTGCTCTGCCCCCGGAGTCGGAGGTGGAGTCTCTCTAGGTAAGAATGTAGGCTGTCCAGGCCTATGCTCTTGATAGATTGGTGACGGCTGTCATGGTACTGATGCCAAAGGCTGATCTACTGGTGCAGTCCCGCTCGTGTGTCCAATCTGTATATAATGTGGCTGTGATGGAGTACACTGCCTAATAGTGCCCATCAACTGCGACATCATGTTCGTCATGTTATCATGCCTGCGTCTGAACTCCTCATCAGTAATGTCACCCTCTGCATGTGCTTTCCCTGAATCCCTAACTGTCTCTGTAGGAATCTCACGGTCTGCCTTTAGGGTTGCAACACTGTTCTCGCTGTTGTTTGAGCTAGATCTGTGAATACCAAGTACTCCTGACACTGTCTCACCTTCAGGAATAGGTGGACCTATCCAATCATCGGCTCTGCCTGTTCCTACACCCTTGGTATACTGAATGATGTTCTTACTCATGAAAAAGCAACCAAAAAGCACACTGTATTCTGAAAAAGCAACTGAAAAAACACAGGATGGCAGGAAATTTGTGCTCTGATACCACTGTAAGAATCCCGGTGATTCTCAACCCCAAAACCCTAACTGAATTGCTGATTTTTGTTTGTTTGTATTTCTTTTGTGTTTTTGAGGGTTTTTGCACTAAAACAGTAAATTGCGATTTTGCACTAGGAAGCTTTAAAAATTCATAAAAAATAAATGAATAACAACTATGCATCAATATTGATTCCCAGATGAAGGCGCATTAATATATTCAATTCCAGAACTCAGATATCAAATGAAATCAATTACAGAGAGTGGAAACAATATTTTATTTTGAAAAGAACCTATAGACTTGCAGGTGCCAGGAAAAACAAGAAGTATTGATGCAGAGTCAGCAGGACATTTTGAGGTCTCTCAGAGACAATATCCAGTGGGCACAGAATCAGCAGAAGCAGTATGCTGATCAGAAGAGGGTTGAGCATACCTTTGACGTGGGTGATATGGTGTACCTTATGTTGCAGCTGTATCGTCAGTCTACTCTGCAGAAGAGTGGGGCAGAGAAGTTGAAGCCTCGCTACTATGGTCTATTTCGTGTTGTCAGACGAGTGGGCGAGGTTGCTTATGAGTTGGACTTGCCGGCTGATAGCAAGGTCCACAATGTGTTTCATGTTTCTCACTTGAAAAAGGCATTGGGTCAGCATGTGATACCCTCTCCAGTTTTGCCACCCCTTGATGACGAGGGGAAATTGATACTAGTACCTGAGGCCATCCTCGAGATGAGAGAGAGACACCTTCAGAGGCGGGTGATCAGGGAATATCTGGTCAAGTGGAGAGATTTTCCAGTTGAGGATGCTACGTGGGAGTCAGAGGAGATTTTACAGCATCCAGAGTTGAGATTGCTTGAGGACAAGCAATTTTAGGGAGGGCGTGATCGATGTCCCCATCCTAGTCGGCCATTGGTCATGTGGTTAGCCTATTATTTCGATCCTCGTGAGGGTCGGCTGTGTGCAGGGGATCATCTGAGGCAATTACTCAGTGTTCTGTAGCTTTAGTGTTGCAGTTGTTTCAGGTTGGGCCTTCGCAGAATCCTTCAGAGTGGTTTTTCAGAGACTTTCTATTTTTAGAAAGTTGGACAGGTGGAAGCAGCTATTTTGGGCAGGGCACCTGGTTCAGCTGGTTAGCTCGGAATCGACCCAGTTCTTTAGTTTGATGGTCAGAAGGAGAAATAAGGAGTATTTAATGATTATTAAATATTTAATATTTTGACTTTATATTAAAGTCACTTTATTAATATATTTAAATATTAATAATTAAATGGTATATTATAAAGTATTTTTAATACTTTATAATAAAGTGATATATTTGATATAATGAATAATTATTATTCATTAATGAGACGTCATTTAATTATTATTTTTCTCCTAAGTTAAAAAGGACGAATTTGATCATTTAATTTAAATGATTATTAAAAAGTGAGTTTGGGTCGAATTTTTGCAAGAGACTATATATTCACAGGAAAGACAAATCGAACCATTATGATATGTTATTCAAATTTGTCTTGTATTTGCTCTGAGCATTGGAGTTTGCAAAACCTAGGGTTTCAGCAAACAAATCGATTCTGGAGAACGATACCTCTTCAGAATTTGGCATACTGAGACTGTGCAATATCAGTTGAAGCTTGTCTTCTTGGTGACTTCACACAGAGGTTACAGATTGAGCTTATTGATTGATTTAGTCAGGGTTTGACAGAGAATAATCATCTAGCATTTGAGGCGACTTCACAGAGTTCTTCTCACAGAGATCTGGCATTTATTTATTGAGTCCGTACTTCATTTAATGCTGCTGCTAGGGCCGTACATTTCTGTACCAGCAAGCCGTACCTTCTTCTACAGGAAACCACGCCTTCAGTTATCAATCTCTATCACTTGGATCTGGTGCTCCTAGGGTCTACAGAGCTCCAGCATCGTTTTTAGAGCCTGAGAATTCATATTTTGCTTCAGCCATACAATACTTCTTGTTTTCCTGGCGCTTGCAAGTCTATAGGTTCTTTTCAAAATAAAATATTGTTTCCACTCTCTATAATTTATTTCATTTGATATCTGAGTTCTGGAACTGAATATATTAATGCGCCTTCATCTGGGAATCAATATTGATGCATAGTTGTTATTTATTTATTTTTTATGAATTTTTAAAGCTTCCTAGTGCAAAATCGCAATTTACTGTTTTAGTGCAAAAACCCTCAAAAACACAAAAGAAATACAAACAAACAAAAATCAGCAATTCAGTTAGGGTTTTGGGGTTGAGAATCACCGGGATTCTTACAAATCGCCCCTCACTAAAGGCCGTACCATTTGGTTCCCTTGAAGTTTATGCAAAAAAAAAAATATCAGCTTTGAGTCAGTTTGATGGTTCATTCTTGGGCGCCTTCATCCTAGGAGCACTTTGCATTAGGTCTTTTTCATTTTGGGTGAGTATTGAGGGAGTAGTGAGCAATTTAGTGGTTTCTTGTGTTGTTGATTAAGCATTTTAAGTGCAGGTCTGTCACAAATCAGAATATTAAGATTGGTCTTTTGAGAGGAGTTATTGGTCTTGGTATTCTTGTTAAGCAAGGGAGAGTCTTCTATATTGTTGCAGCATTACTTAGTTCTAATCTTGTGCTCTTGGCAGGCATTCTCTATTATATTGTAAGCTGACATTAGTACTGTGTTGGCGTAACAACTAACACCTCTGGAGTAAGAGTTGCTATGAACAGCCTATGTACACTACGCAATGAGTGCTCTTCAAATTAGGAGGGGAAGCTCCCTCGTTGTGCTTTACAAAAGTACTTGCAAATGGAAATAAACTAAACTAATTCCTGTCTTTTTGTTTCAGCTGTAGAGGTACAAGGCTTTCTTGAAAACTATATACGTTGCAGCTGAGAATTTTCTCCGGCCTTCGCAGGATCCACTAACTATTAACGAACTATCCAGTTTCCTCAAGAAAATCAGAGCATGAGAAAACGGAGCAAGGTTATGACTATCAGACGATAAACGCATTCAGATTCTCTACTTGAAGGCAAGGTGGCGCAACTATTATCTCAATCTGAACAAGTTTATTAAGCACAAAACAGATTTGAGAATTTGCTATGATAATCTTATGAAACCCTATGTGGCATAACACTCAATCAGCATAGTAAAGACTCACAAACAACTTTATCATCAAAATCTTATGAAACCCTATGTGGCATAACACTCAATCGTAATGATAAAAGATTCACAAAACAGATTTTCCTAATCTAAGAGAAGATTTACCATGACAACTTTATGAAACCCTGTGTGGCATAACACTCGATCAGCATAGTAAATACTTCACAAAACGGTTTTATCATGACAATCTTACGAAACCCTGTGTGGCATAACGTTTGATCATAACAATAAAAGATTCACAAAACAGATTCATCTAAACTATGGAAAAATTCACCATTACAATCTCTTGAAACCCTATGTGGCATAACAATTAATTGCAATAGCGAAGACACATGAACAGATACCAAAAGAGTAATATTGAGGGCAAGGTAGGCGCAGCATATATTTCTCTCTCAAGCAAAAGTTATTTACAAATGAGCAAAAGCTCTTATTTATATACACCAAGGTGTAGGGAACCCTAAAATCACCTTGAGTCAACTACAGTCTTGCAATGCATGCAAGATTTGCTGCCAAACCCTAATGAAGTAAACTATACGCTTAATTGGAAAAGCTACCATCAAGCACTGTACAAATAACTCCAATGGACCATGTGCAAGCATGCACGCCCTTATTTAAAGCAAAGTTAACTGGACACTACCTTCAGTTAACTGAAAACCCTAACCCTAACTCTTGTGTTGATAATTCCAAGGATGAGATAAGCATGTGTTAAGTCAGCAAGTAAACTCAAGACTGGAAGTCAAGTTAATTACTGCTCATGACTCAACCCTCGAAATTAACTGCAGGTTCCAACTGGCAGATCACTCCATGTCAACTCGGTCTAACACTTCGACCAAGAACTCATCGATCTCTCTGTATTCTGGCACTTTGACGCTGTCCAAAAATAATAATCTGCTTCTTCAATTCTCTGTCACTTTCCTTGACTGTATGCATACATTCTTTAACATTTTCAGTCGCCTTCTTGAGACTAGCATGAAATCACTGAAATGTGATCCAAAATCTCCATCAAGATATCACAAACATGCTTCTGAAACTCAGTTTATACAACCTCGAGATCAGCGTAGGTACCATTTTCACGAAGATAATGGCACAGTATCTGAGTGACTTTGGCGGCTCCGTAAATGAAATGATCTCTGTTCCTTTTGCAACGTAACGCTTCATTGTCAGCTGCTATGATGAAAACCTAAATTAAGACTGATTTGGTCTTGAATTCAGTCTAGTTGAACTACCTTCTGAAAAACTTGCCCGTTGAATGTGAACACGGCTATGTTCTGACAACTTTCTCCTAAAAGCTAAGATGGCTCTCGACAAGGCTAAAAATAGCCTGGCCTAAGATAATTTTTCACCAAAATTGGTGACATGGGTTTTGTCTAGAAAATGATTCTAAGACAACCCACAATGTCAAAATTGTGAAAACACGTCTTTTAGCTTAACATGCAAAGATTCTTTAGTCGAGAATTGCAGGGGTTTTTAGAGCTTCTCGGGGCAATTTTTCTTGAGAAAATCTGGAACATGGGTTTTATGCACAACGGAATTCTGAACAAATCCAGATGATTTGATTTTCAAAAAGATGTGATTTTATCCCACATGCAAAGAAATCTTCGGAAAAAAGCACTGAGCTTCAGAATGAAGGCTGCGGGGCAATTTTCTCGAAAAAATCTAAGACATGGGTTTTGCTGCTGATGCTGAAATATGCGAACC